>JXSR01S074286.1:29257-41306 GCA_000969725.1 Ophiothrix spiculata | reverse complement strand
CGTATTCATTCCAATAACCGCCCTGGGCCCTTAACTAAGTCATTTGGCATGGGCGGCTATTTTTGAAACTGATAGGATAAATTCTAAGTATACACAACCATTTTCTAAGCAAGAAATTGCCCTTAATACCACAAAACATCAACAAAATGAACATAAAAATATATTTTGTTGGAGTTTATCACCTCAAATGCATGGTGAGAACTCTCTGAGTGCAACTTATTGGTACCAAGTTTCACCCAAGAAACTTTGATGGGCGCTTATTGGAGCATGGGCGGTTATTGGAATGAATATGGTACTTATGCTTGCCAAATTGGGAAAGGTGCTGCTGTATCACGCAACCTTTCCTAAATGGGCAGTTGGACCGGACTGCTTAAGGGTACCTGCAATGTAAAATGTAAGTGGGTGTGGATAATTAAAGGAAATGGCCTAGATTCTACCCACTAGTTATTTACCTACTCGATAGAACATGTTTGTAACCTACTACAAGCATGACAAGTAGTTTTCCATGATTTTGAGGAATATTGGAGAAAATTGCAATTCTTTACATACTTTAATTTTTTACACCGGCGCAAAAAAGTGGTGTAAAAACAGTGTTTCTAGTTTGAAAACTTAAAAAGTTCTTGTTTCTACACCTGTGAGGCCAACCAAATTATTTTTGTGTACCCCCTACAAATGTAGAACTTTTACTGCAAAATGGTCAGTTTTGTATGATGCTCTGTCTGAGTCTGCGGAAATGTTAAACGGCGGCAGTGTACCAATAAAGCTGAATGATGAAGACTATGATTATGATGTAGGCACTATATACTCTTTGTTGTTTTTGTACACATATTCATTCAAAATGTTTCTGGTGGCGTGACTTTTTTACAATGGTGTCAAATTTTCACTCTGAATGAACATTTTTCCACATCATAAAATAATGTAACATTTCCCCACTTCATATTTTCAAGTGCTAATTGTGCTAAACTGATGTAACAATAACACAATGGTAGAAAAATGTACGCAATGTTTTTCACATACAGAAGTAAAATATTCATTTAGAATGAGAATTTACACCATGGAAAAATTAGACACCATGAGAAACTATGAAAATAACAAAGTATACAAAAACGCTTAGGCGACGAAATAAACAACCTGTTTTACGAGCCCGACCAACCCTAAATTTTTGTTTTGGAAGAATTTCTTTATAAAGTTTTGAAAAACCAAAAGCTTGTAAAATCAGCCGTTTTTAATTTGTGTGAGAAAATGTCTTTGTTAAAATTTTTCATTTTTTCTCCTATTTTTGTTGATTTTTTGTTATTGGGCAAAAAACAAATTGCCGGACCGCCCGACCAAACTTGAAAGGTCTGCCCGCCCGTAAAACAGTTTTTTTTCCAGTCGCCTAAACTCTAAATAAAAAATACATTTCACAACTAGATATACATCTTATAAAATATACTGAATACAAATAAAGAGATAAATGATATATCAAGGCAGTTTAGATTTGGACGGAATATAATACAAATAGAAAAAAAATGCAGAGAAAAACCAATCTAAAAACAAGAAATAAACATATTTTTCTGGTGGTGTGCCATGTCATCCTTTTGAAAATTTGTCCTATCTCTGGATTAAAGCAATACTATAAGATTTTGATCAAAAATGGTTTACAGTTTAAGAACAGCATAAAATGAAGAAATGTGACTGTCTAAAAGTGTTTTCCATGTGAATTTTGTCAAAAATTTCTTTTGCCAACGAAAAATGAATAAAAGGCACATGTATGCTTTCAGGTACTAATACATATGGAATTAAATTTGTGATCCCAAATTTAATTCAAGAAATGGTAAACAGAAAAAAGTAAGCATATTTAAGCCAAATCATTTGGAAGGGTATTAATATCTATCCAAAACAAACCCAAAATAAGCTTAAAAAAATCCAAAGTCATGGGTTCCAGGGGGTGCTTCATTTTTAACACTTTATAGTATTGCTTTAATATCCATGATATGTTGCATTAAAATATACATTTAATATTGCATAATATCCATGCAATAACACTTGTTAATTATTGCTACAATTTGTGCATCTTACAAATGTTCAAAAAGAAAAAAGAAGAAAAAAAAAGAAGAAAAAAAAAGAAATGACATTTCAGCTTACAACTTGACCTTATACAACATTTGACCTTGGTATGTGACCTTTAACCTCAGCAACAAGAGAAAAGTTACATCCATAAAACAAGTTTTTTTTTCCAATCGGACTCAAAAAAACTTTTCAATACGTCGATCCTGGGTTTCCCAACCGGAAATCAATCTTTACCGAAATTTAATCCCACAATGCACTTGTAAAGCACAACTATGCACCCAAATAGGCGTGACTTGGATGCGCACTACCACCCATCCCAAACAACAATTCAAATCACCCGCTATGAATTGGAGCTAATGTCACGGCTTGTTAGTTTTATAGGCAAAACTGTGTTTGGGCTAAAATTTCGGTAAAGATTGACTTTCGGGTGTAAACCCAGGATCGACGTATTGAGGCTAATTTTATGATTTCAGCCACTCTTACAACTTGATCTCATGAACTCTGACCTTTGAATGTGGCCTTTGACCTAATCAACAAACAAACGTTACCATAAAAAGGAAGAAATTATTGATCCGTATTCCAAAAAGGTGTTTAGCTAAACCATGATTTAACAGAACATTAACTGTCCAGGAATAATATGCACCATGAGCCATGCTGTTGACGAGAAATAAAACCGTGGTTTAGATAAACACCTTTCTGGAATATGGGCACTTATGTCTAAAATAAGTTTCCAATACGTCGATCCTGGGTTTCCCAACCGGAAATCAATCTTTACCGAAATTTAATCCCTCAATGCACTGTTAAAGCACAACGATGCACCCAAATAGGCGTGAAATTGATGCTCCACCACCCATCCTAAACAACAATTCAAATCACCCGCTATGAATTGGAGCTTATGTCACGGCTTATTAGTTTTATAGGCAAAACTGTGTTTGGGCCAAAATTTCGGTAAAGATTAGCTTCCGGGTGTAAACCCAGGATCGACGTATTGGACTACAACTTTTCAATTGAGGCTAATTTGCCAGTATCAGATATCTGCAAATCCTACAACTTGACCTCAAATGACCTTTGTATGTGACATTTTGACCTAATTGACACATTATGGCTACCATATTATATCCATATACCATGTTTGGTTCCAATTGGACTTAACCTTTTCAGTTGACCTTATGACCTTTTATATGTAACCTCTGACCTCATCAACAAAATTAATGATGGTTGCCATGTTGTACCTATGACCCAAGTTTGGTTACAATCCATCAAAGTATGCAGAAGGTACAGGCAAATAAACATGCTATACCCATTTCACAACAACAATGCAGGACAACAGCAACTCCCCCTTGCATAAAAAGAGAATGTACAAGTCCCAATGGAATGCATGAGTTTCTTGGCAATATCCTATCTGAGTATCTATGTACAGCCAATCTGACATTACAGTACTTTCACAAGCTATATTCTGGTAAATATATAAAAGTTGCTAACTGATCACTTGTATGTATACATTAATATCGTTCAGTTGCTCGCTGCATACTGCATAATACGTCATATACTACCATGAATGTATGTGGGATGTGCAAAGTACACATAAAGGATACGTATGGTCAATTTTATTATATAACGCATTGATAAATTTAACAGAGTTAATTGGGTAAAACCCGATCATATGATTTAAAATAGCTATAACCAGATCGAGGAAAGCCCTAAATGGTACTTTAAAAAGGACTATATAGTGCTAAATACAGTAGAAACTCATTATAACGAAATCTGATATAAGAAAAGCCCTGTTATAAAGTAGTGATTTTCCTGTACTATTTTACTAATTTCTTTTGTTTTTTATTGTTTTAAATACCCTGATATAACGAAATTTTGGATATAAAGAAGTAATTTGTCTGTCCCCAGCAACTTCTTTATAATGAGTTTCTACTGTAGTACTTTTGTAAGCACTATATGGAAACACAATTTAGGCGCTGACAACATTTACCTTATACACAGAGCAACTTACACACGCCAAATTACACACTTATTAAACTTACATGCACAAGCTTTAGCGGGCATTACCTAGGACACATTTCTTGTTTGTATTGTGTGGTTATATGGTAGACAATTTGCCATCAACATTGAATCTTCTATCTCAAAATTTCCACTTGCTCTTCAAGAAAGAGAAGCTGGTCGATTAAAAATGGAATCATTCAGATCCTTAACAAATTATCATATAATTGTCACTGTTGATACCAACGGGAAGTGTTGACAATTTGCCCTCTACATTGAATCCTATTATCACATGATTTTGACTTGTTCTTCAAGGAAAAACAGTTGGATGATTAAAAAAGGAACCATTGGGATTCTTGACAAACTATCATATAATTGTCATTGTTGATATCGGTAGGAAGGTTAGACATTTTTACATCAAATCTGATCTCACATGATTTTCACGTGTTCTTCAAGAAACAGAAGTTGGTTGATTAAAAAGGAATCATTCGTATCCATGACATATTATCATATAATCGTCAATGTTGATATCGGTAGGAAGGGTAGACATTTTACATTACATGATTTTGACATGCTCTTCAAGAAACAGAAGCCAAAAACAGTCAATTAAAAAAGTAGTCGCTGGGATTCTTGACAAACTGCCTGAGTCCGTTCATAATCTCACTCTCATCCATGGTGTTACCGGCGGTGGTGCTGTAGCCAAACCAGGCCTGCTAATGGAATCTGTAAGCTTTGTTGAAATCAACTTTGCTGGTCGATTAAAAGAGAATCATTTGGATCCTTGACTAAATTATCAAATAATCATCACTGTTGATACCAATGGGAAAAGTTGACAATTTTGCATCAGTTATCACATAATTTTCACTTGTTCTTCAAGAAAGAGAAGCTGATCAATTAAAAAGCAGTCGCTAGGATTCTTAACAAACTGCCTGAGTCCATTCATAATCTCGCTTTCATCCATGGTGTTACCGGCGGTGGTGCTGTCGCCAAACCGGGCCTGCTTGAGGAATGCGTACGCTTTCTGGAAACCAACTTTGCCGATCTTCTTCTCACATTCACTGTGTGGGAGATAGTGATGAGTTAAGGAAGATTTAATAATTTATTATTTTATTTATTTAAGCTTTCATTATACAGGGTATTTCTTCAGTGAAAAAACACTGCATTCTAGAGGGCCTTGTTACAATTAGGAAATATATTTATACACATTTATAATACTCAATATACAAAGTTGACAATAAATTGATATATGAAATTTAAAAGTAATAAAAGTCAACAAAAAATGGACATTAATTACCAAGAACCAAGAAGAAGAAATTCAAACATCCTTGATTAAATGTTTGAACTGACCCAAGGGACAAAGAACTAAACTTTGAACGAGTGTCAGCTAGGCCTGGGACTTAAACCCGGGTACCAGCCCGGCATGAAATTACCCGGGTACACAATTTGAAGAAATATTACCCGAACTGGACCACAAAATCATAAAATTTCAAACAAAAAAAATTATGTTCAACAATTTATGATAAAATCATCATGTGATCGAAGTAAACATGATAAATCCTGACCAAAATCGGCGAAAAATCAAAATTTTGGTGTACTTGAGACATCACATGGTCGTAGACTCGTAGTAGACCCGTCAAACTTCTCATTCTAACAATGTAAATGCTCATTATCAATTCGGTCAGGTACCCCGGTACCCGACCGAAAAATAATTCGGGTACCCGGGTAGCAAATTACCCGAAAAGTCCCAGGCCTAGTGTCAGCATCATCAGAGTTGTTCCAAAGGTTTGTTGCTCTAATGTGAAAAGTTCTGAATTCAGAATTGTTTTAAAGCAGGGTACCGTACAACCAGCATGTTTGATAAATTTCCCCTTGTACTGGGTAGTATGGTAATAAGAGTGAAAACAAAGTTTGAACACAAATAATTTTAAGCTTCCCCAGCAAGACACTTACTGGGGAAGCTTAAAATTAATAACATAATAAAGACATTTCTTAAGTTATCTTTAGTTTTTGCCACTTTAGATCATTCATCTTAGAATAAATTTGAGTTCTGATATCTGCTGTGTTAGTAAATGAATACATTTTGAAAAGCTCAAGAGTTCCCTGCATTGTCTCAATTAGATATTGCGTTTTTGCAACGTTATTGAGTATTTTGTAGATGTACCGTAATTTCCAGAATATACACCACAGCTTATACATTGATTTATGCACTGACAAAGCTTATGCAGTTTATGCGCTGCTAAAAATATGATAAGATATACCATACTTTCATGCTAATTTTCTGGCAAAATATGGCAAGTATTAAACAAAAATACGTCAAATAGATACTAATGAACAGACAAAGGTGTAGGTTCCAATCACATTCTCATCCCCCTGGGCTCAACCGGAAGTAGTATATTTTTTGTTATCATATCAAAGCCCATATTTTTCTGATTCTAAATCCAAATTTTCTGATTCTAAATCCAAAATTTCACCTCCAAATTCTTTATACTTTCGGAGATATAGCATAAAATGGAAGATTATTGGTATACCTATTTTCTATTTCTTTTGTATTTTCATAACAGCCTCATCCCCAGTGTTGCATACCTTCTTTTGCCTCTCAAGAGAAAACAAGAAGCAAGTTGAGGTTAAAATTTCAAAATATGCATTTCAGAGGTCAAGGTTAATCAGTTAAAAGTAAATTACAAACATACTAAGATAGGAACCTACACCTTTAATTGTCCATTTTTACTCTTGTTATGACTTATTTTAGCGTTTTCAGGCACTTCAAATAGGGTAAATACTGTCATTTCTTCCAAGAAGGGTATTTTAACGGTGCAGTCTGACTGTGGCTTACACAGCAGTTGAAGCTTAGTTTTTGATATTTTCGACTAATTTCGGCTTGTGTTGATAATTTATTCTGGCCAATTGTGCACGTTTTCGCAAACCGCGCATTCTGAGTGGCTTTCCGAAGTTAAAGAGTTAATAACTATACGTTTTCTTTTAAATTCATATTAATTTTGACCATATTTTTTTGAATGACATCTTACTACTGCATGTTTGAAATTTGATTTACATAGCTTGGGCCTACTTGACGTTAAATGTGACGCGTTACATCAAAAGGTACAAGTTGTCGGCCAAGCAAGTTTCGAGATACAGACCAATTATTAGCTTGTAAATTATAAAGAAAATAATAAGAAAACCATCGTCTTTTTTCATCATAACATCGAAACTAAAACTTCAATTTTCACAAGCAATGTATCATTTTAAAGCTTATTTTGTCCTCCTACAAGTAATACAAAATACTCAATTTTGTCCAAGGTAGACAACTTGTACCTTTTGATGTAACGCATCACAAATGCCCAAATTATGACATATTAATTTTTGTTAACTTATTTTTCCAGTAATTAATGACTTGTTGATTATTTCCCTATGGGAACATAATTTGGGCATAAAAAGTTACAGGGGTTATGAAAAAATATGGGCTTTCTTTTGATATAAAAATCTCCAATTTGATGTCAGAAAGTCAGGGATTCAAGGGAGTTGAAAAAGTGAAACACACCTTAAAATGGATTAATATATTAGTTATGCTAAATGGGAGCTAAGAGTGGTTTTGTCTTTAAATGATCAAATGGGAAAAGTGCACCCATGTTAAGGGATTTTGCACCAAAAATAGCCTGAAAAGTGAAACACACCTTAAAATGGATTAATATATTAGTTATGCTAAATGGGAGCTAAGAGTGGTTTTGTCTTTAAATGATCAAATGGGATCCAGACCAAATGACAAGTGGACCAGATGGACTTGGTCAGTAGGAGGCATATCCTATAGAAATATAATAGCTCCCTGCCTGATTGTATGCTGCCCTCACATGTCAGCTTTGCCTGTTATCACAAGAGGGCAGCATACAGGGAATTTCCTGTATTAAACAATAACACCCAAGTGAACTGGAAAGTGTTTCGAGTCTGTTCAGTAATAAATGGATCTGACAATCTAAACACCTTGGGGGTTCTTCCCTTTTGTTTTGACGGGGGTTTTGGGGTTGGGCCGTTGGACCCCTTCCCCATTTTTAGGGTTATTTTTTGGGAAAAGTTGCCCCCTTTTTAGGGGTTTTTGCCCCAAAATTACCTTGTTTTTTCAAAAAATTTTGGGCTTGCATTTGCTTGGCCATTTTAACGTTTTCCTTTTTTGGAGTTGGTTTTTTCTTTTTACCTTTTTGTTTTTTTCTTTTTTGCCCAAAATTTTCCTTTTTGGCAAAAATTGCCAAAACTTTTTTTTTTTGCCCAAAATTTTTTGGAAGGCTAGCTAAAATTTGCATTTGTGAAATGTTGAACTCTTTTGCTTTTTGAAATCTAGAAACAAATGTCTAGGAACAGTTTTCTCAAATTTTTGATTTT
This sequence comes from Ophiothrix spiculata, assembly GCA_000969725.1. Classification (NCBI taxonomy): domain Eukaryota; kingdom Metazoa; phylum Echinodermata; class Ophiuroidea; order Amphilepidida; family Ophiotrichidae; genus Ophiothrix; species Ophiothrix spiculata. Next base: position 32,894 of record JXSR01S074286.1, on the reverse strand, counting down.
CATCTTATTTTTTGAAAAATTGCCAAAAATTGCCATTTTGGTGGCAGTGATGGGATTTGTTTGCATTTTTTGACCTATTTTTGACATTATTAACATAACAAGAGCTGTCCAGCAAAGTTCAGTTGAGGAAGGACATATCCCAATTACTTTTTTGGTGGGTGCCGCAAACGGTTTTTCAACATAGGGCCTTCTGGATTGAGTTTTGGTAAAAAATAGCAGGAACTTAAAATTGAAAGTGTATAATGTTCCTTTAAAATCAACTAGCTGCAAGTTATAAATGCAAGGATACGCTCTGAGATTCTTGATCTTGAGATCTCTCACTGCCGGTGAAAACAGACCCACTGTGTCATCTTGAATTGTAGCATTTTGATCTGAAATTAAATGGAAACAAAAAAGTTATGTTGAGTTGAAAATTCATAGCAGATGTGGTTTATAAGCAATACAATTTTTTTTGTAAAATAAAGTATTTCCCCTTCCTTCTGTCCCAAAATGTAAAATGCATGAACTTATATTGTGTCCCGTAATATCTAATGGTATTTTTATGTTGGCATAGTAAATTACAAAATACGGGCCATTGAAGCTGAGCATAGTCAAAAATCACATTCAAAGTCGAATTTCTAGTTTCATCTAAAACATTACCTTTAAAGTGTATTTTATCATATTAATCAGGTTCCAACATCCAAAACATAAGACAAATGTTTTACAAACTGAGATAAAAATCATTTCCCCATTCTAGTTTTACCAGTACAGAAACTTCAAACTCGATTTTCTCAGAACTATAGTTTTCTGAATCGGCCCAATGCCTTTTACCAATTTGGGTGTAACTTAGCAACCGAACACTTAATAACCAAAAGCAAGGTGTCATTTTAAAGCTTAAAATATAATCTTTCAGATGAGACCAAAAATCAATTTTCATTTTGGGACCCTTTAAGGTACCTTTCGATATGACGGGTCACATATGGTAAAATAAAATTTGTTCCTTCTCAAAATCTTCAAAATATGTTACAGAAGGGTTCTAAGCATTTTATGAATATGAAATTCCCTGACTTTTTTCCCTGATGAAATCTCAAAGTTTCATGATTATTATTATTAAAAAAAAACCCACTAAAACGAGTCACTTTTCAACTTACTACGACCATGCCTATAAACCCAGAAGTTCACAGACATGGCGGCAAAATGGGAAAATAAGCCTGATTGGCTACTTTTGATTTTTGAGCAAACAAATTCCCTGACTCTTCCCTGATTTTGAGACATTTTTATCAAATTTCCTGACATTTTCCTGCCTGGAAAAAGTGAAATAATTATTCCAGATTTCCCTGATGGGTTAGGAACCTTGTACAGGAAACAAATAATTTATTTTGCATGGCCTTACCAGTTGTAGTTTTATCCAAGGCATCTTGCATGACGTCCATTAAAGCTCCATAGTCATCCTAGAAATACAGAGAATCAATCAATCAATCAATCAATCAATCAATCAATGATACAAATACTTGCATAACATGCATACCCATGAAGGAGTCTATTGACCACTAAATGGCGTAATAGATATTTCACTCATTAGTTGCATTACACAATGAAATGGACCCTTAACGACGTAACACAATATTTCTGTGCTAAAAAAACAAGAATCAATCAATCAATCAATCAATCAATCAATCAATGATACAAGTACTTGCATAACATGCATACCCATGAAGGAGTCTATTCGTACAATGGACCCATGGCTTTACGTGATATAAGGAATGCATGGTTAGTTTGCCTCCAACACACTGCAGGATTTCATCAAACTAATAAATCTCCTATCTTATTCTCATCTTTCTAGTATTCACTTAAAAAATTATTGGACAGCTGCAGTGAAAACAAAAATCCATAGTACAGTTAGGTATTCAAACATGCTACAGAGTTGTTCATCGCTAATCAACAACGATGCATCCATGCGTCTGCGTATTTTTTTATCGCGCGAGGGGGGCTTTAGCCACCCGAGTGTGATAAAAATACGCCGACGCATCGGATGCAGAGTTGTTGATTAGCGATGAACAACTCTGTAGCATGATTGAATACCTTTCAACAACGAAAATCTTCCTGAATACGTATGAATTAAATTCTAAATGTTTTCAATTTAACAGATACTCATCTCAATAAAAATACTTTGAAGAATCTGAAACAAAATTCTAGTTTTTAAATGATTGTTGCTTTGTCGTTTTCTACTGTTAATTCCCAAGCGCCTGTCTTTGCACGTACTCAAGTCCAACGCGCGATGAACAGTGCGCCGATTTATGTGCACTGCGTAACACACCTTCGTGTACGCTGTGCCGTGCGTGACGCGCTTATTTGAATATCAACTGTGGATTCATCACAAATCAACAACGGTACGCTCCTGTATAAGGAGATACAGTGAGTTGTTGAAGGCAGCATTATTTGTAAATACAACCCATAGCCTGGATTTTTGTTTACATTGCCAAAGAGATGTTTATTTTGCCTATTGGGCTATTCCAGTTATAATCCATATACCCCCTATGGAAGACATTACCTTAATCTCCCACACAGGGAGTGTGAATTTTTAATGGAGTCACCAATTTAGATTATCTCATTTTAAATTCACACTCCCTTTGTGGGAGGTTAAGGTGATGTCGTCCATAGGGGGTGTGTGGACTTCAACTGAAATAGCCCATTGTCAATCATCATACTGTAAATGCCAAACTTTTTGCGCTCTGAGCTAATTTTGAATCATTTTGAGCGTTTCAATTTTCGTGCTGGTGATGTTTTTATATACGCCGGTATATAGATACCATTTTTGCGGTACATTTATCATTGAAATAAACCATTTATACAGTACCTCATTTTCTGAGTCTGACTCAAAGTCAGCTTGTTGTGAGTAGTACGTCTCAGCTAAATCTGCATCTTCAGGGATTTCATCTCCTAAATCTTCAAGCGTCTTCTTTGGTGACCCTTGACCCTCCGAGTTCTTTGGTTTACTTTGATTGTTATTGCTGGTGTGAGTTTTCTTGTGTGAGGGTTGTAGTCCTGGTGGGGTGGCATGTATAAGATAAGGGTCGTTGAAGTCGATTGTAGCTTTCATCGGTGTTATTGGACGGTCTTCGTGTAATTGGACAGATAAGCCTGCCTGACCTGAAGAAAACAAAAATCACTTGAATTAATTCAAAAGCAGCTGGGTTGAGACTGATAAGGCCAAATAAAATAATGTGTTTGTTTCAGGTAACCTTCTTTTCCAAAAAAGAGACTCCCCCCAAAATTACAAATTTTATCACTTTTCTAAAAAATTAAAAGTTTTCTTCTCTCTAATTTTTCCCCCATTAGATACGTGTCAAGAGATGGCTTCCTTAATAATAATTTTGCCAACTGATGATGTCTTTCTGTAATCAGATAACCTGAAATCAGGGTCTTTTAAAAGCAACTTATATTAACTCTTTCAGTGCGGAAGGCGGCTGTGGTCACCCAAATGAACATTTGTTATCATGACAAACTTTACGTGACCATATCTCCACTCATACTAGGTTTTATGAGGAGTTCTTGGTATGTATAACTAGAATACGCGGTTCTCGGGCCGCGCGGTTCTCGACACAGAGTGTCGATCACGATGCCTCCGCCTTCCACCTTTGTAATCGGTCTAAGTTGA
>JXSR01S074284.1:67093-85719 GCA_000969725.1 Ophiothrix spiculata | reverse complement strand
AAATGATAGAAATGTTCATACATTTATTGATACAGGTTCTAGTGTTAGTCTCATTCGTCATGACACATTACTTTCACTAACACATCTCAGAATCTTCTGCCATGAATTCAGATATCAACCTAGTAAAAGTTTCAGGTAATCCTGTTGATCTAATTGGGTGTGTGGAGTTATCCATTTCAATTGAAAATTATATTATGAAACATAATTTCCACATTGTCCCCACAGGAGGTAAAATGAAACCCTTACTACTAGGTTTAGACTTTCTGAGTAAACATGATATTTCTATACACCTCAAACAGGGATATGTTATGTGCAAAAATCATAAAGTGCCTTTCTTACCTAAAACAACACTTATCCAAACCCATCTGATATCATACTTGATAAAAGTGTTGTTGTCCCTGCAAACAAACAAACAATGCTCAAAGGGTTATTAGATGCAAACTGCATAGATAATAGTAAGGAAATTTTCTTTGATTCTGATTCCTTGTTTTAGTCTATAAACTTTTCTGAAAGACTATTTGCAAATTGCAAACACTGCTGTCAAACCGACCGGTGATTACATTCCTATTGATATCACTAATTTCTCAGATGAAGATATTGAATTAAAGTCAGGTACTTTTCTTGGTTGTTTATATCCATGTATCACCGACCCAGTGTCAAGATTTTTGTTTGATGGATTCTGATCCATTAAACGAACCAAATTCTGTTCATCAAAATACAAATTCACATTCAAGCAAACTCAGTCTAATATTCCAAAACACCTGTTGATCAAATTCAGTGTTGACACCAATCCAAAGAAATCAAGTTGAATATTCTGACATATTTTCACCGAGGATCAACCTTATGGTAGAACGGACTTAATTGAACATTCAATTGATACTTTAGATGCAACCCCTGTAAAACAACGTGCTTTTAGAACATCGCCAAAGTTACAGGAGAATATTGAAACTAAATATCAAGAATTATTAGATCAAGACATAATTGAACATAGTGACTCACCATTGGCTAGTCCAGTCATACTTGTCAAGAAAAAGGCAATTGGTAATAAAGAGCCTTCTTATTGCTTAGTGCTTGATTACAGAAAACTTAACCTAGTCACCGTCAAAGATTTGCACCCAGTACCTTCTCTAGATGAGACTATTGAAAGTTTGGCTGGTAACAAAATTTTTAGTGTCATGGATTTATCGTCTGGATTTCATCAAATACCGATTAATCCAGACGATAAACACAAGACTGCTTTCACTACCGGCACAGATCTTTACCAGTGGAAGATTTGCCCTATGGCAATGCTGGTCAAACTTTCCAATGTCACATGGAAATAGTGTTTTGGGGTATGCGATGGAAACAATTAGTTTGCTATTTTAGACAATATCTATTGCTATGGACGCACATTCGATGAAAAACTTGACAATCTGAAGGAAGTTTTTGAATGGCTCCGAGCAGCAGGTCTCAAATTAGGTCCCAAGAAATGTAAGTTCTTTTATGCTGAAGTAAACTTCTTGGGTCATGTTATTTCAGGTGAAGGTATCTCCCTGGATCAGAAAAAACCAAACAAATCAAAGGTTTTTGCTCCCTTGCTTCTTACTATCGCAAATTTATTAAAGGATTTAGTGATTGCCTGTTCTTTAAATAAATTAACACAAAAGGTAACACATATGTTTGGGTGTCCTTTTGTTTGTGATGAGTCAAGTATAGGTAGTGTTTTGGCTCAAAAAGATACACGAGCTTCTGATGACCTTGCAAATTGGATTATCCCTGCTGTGAATGATCGAGCTCCTAATGTCCAAGTAACCTTTGCTGTGAATGAACCAGCTTCTGATGATCTTGCAACCCCTGCTGTTAATAATCAAGCTCTGGACGTCCAAGTAACCCCTGGTGAGAATGAACTAGCTTCTGCCATCCGAACTATTGCTGCTGAAAATGGACCAGCATTTGACAATCTTGCAACCCCTGCTGCAAATGAACCATCTTCTGACATCCAAGTAACCCCTGCAGTGAATGACCCAGCTCCTTCCGTCCAAACAATCCCTGGTAAGATTCAACCAGCTTCTTGCAATCCCTGCTGTGAATGAACAAGCTCCTACTGTTCAAGCAATCCCTGCTGTGAATGTACCAGCTACTGGTGATCTTGCAGCTCCTGCTGAAAACGAACTAGCTACTGCCGCCCAAGTAACCTCTGCTGAGAATAAACCAGCTCCTTACATGCAAGCAATCTTTGCTGTGAATGAACCAGCTATTTACAATTTTGCAACCCCCACTGAGAGCAAACCAGCTCCTGGAGTCCCAAGTAATCTGTCTAGAGAATGAACTAGCTCCGGTCGTCCAAGCAATTTATTACACCACAATAAGAACATCCCAACTCCAATAGCTCCCTTCTGTTAATTATATTTATTAAATATGAATGCATACAAATTTCTGAAAATGCTTTCACATCACTAAAATGGCATTTCCATGTCAATTTCCTAATCATACTGTCACATTTCACCTTGTTGTTGACTTGTTTTGACATTGTTAGATAATTGTTATAGTACATTGTTGCTACTTTTAAACAGACATTACAAGAACATCCTAACTCCACTAGCTCTCCTCTGCAACTATATGCTAGAAATATTATCTAACAATGTCTAACAAAGTCATCTTTAAGGTCAAACGTGACACTATGATTGGGATAAAGACATGAAAATGCTTTCTAGTGATTTCAAAGGATTTTCGGAGATTTATATGCATTTATATTTTGCGTAACTTAACAGAAGGCAGCTCATGGAGTTGGGATGTTCTTATGCTAGCGTATTCAATTCCTTAGGATGTTGTGAATGAACCAGGTATTGTCAACCATACAACCTTTATCAAGAATGCTATGGCAACAAGTAATGATCCAATGTATTGCTCAGACAATTATGACCAAGATAAAGACTATATTCCAGAACAAAATGATAATGATCATTCTGAACATGGTGCTGAAAGTGATTTTAGCATCCATCAATTAAGGAGCAAGTGCATTTGTAGCAATAAAGCTTCTGGATTGGAAGAAATACATCATGTTTCAGATAGTGACAAACTTTGTAGCTGTGGAAATAGTTGTAGTGATTTCACAGTTCAAGTTGATGCAGAATCTAGTTCTGGATGTGGGTCAGGCTTTTTAGATGAAGTTTAGTCTGGTGCTGGAATAGATATTGAGAATGTAGAAGAATCAAGTTGTGTTTCACCAAATGAAGCCGGGACAAAGCAAGTAAACAGAGGAACATCAATCAAAATATCAGTAATGAGGACATGCAATCAAGATAAGAGGAAGCATGACAAGGGTTCGTATTGTCAATTCTGCCTGAAGTATGTGAAAAAGTTGCCAATGCACCTCTGTCAAGTACAAGCCCACAAACGTGAACCTGATGTCAACAGGTGGATGGCAACAGCAGATTAAAAAACAAAAGACAAGTTATTAACAAAGATGAAAAATTATGGGAACCATTTGCAAAATATGCAAGTCCTTCAGAAAAAAGAGGGTGTGCTGATCCTGGTTTATAGACCAAACTATGAGGCCTTCTATGAATGTAATCTTACATGATAAGCTGGAATAAAAATGTCTCTTTGTCAGATCTCGTAAACCCAGCGAACTTTAACGATGTTCTAGAAGCAAGTAGAAAAGCTACTGGATTCAACTATGAAACTCACTTGTATAAAACCCCAAGTCTAGCCTTAAAAACAGGACACAATCTGAAGATCTCCACCACTGGCCACACATTCAAGGATACCCCTACCACCACTGGCCACGCATTCAAGGAACCCTACTCCACCACTGGCCACGCATTCAAGGAACCCTACTCCACCACTGGCCACACATTCAAGGATACCCCCACCACCACTGGCCACACATTTAAGGATACCCCAACCACCACTGGCCACGCATTCAAGGAACCCTACTCCACCACTGGCCACACATTCAAGGATATCCCTACCACCACTGGCCACGCATTCAAGGAACCCCCCTTCACCACTGGCCACACATTCAAGGATACCCCCACCACCACTGGCCACACATTCAAGGATACCCCAACCACCACTGGCCACGCATTCAAGGAACCCTACTCCACCACTGGCCACACATTCAAGGATACCCCGACCACCACTGGCCACACATTCAAGGATACCCCCACCACCACTGGCCACACATTCAAGGAACCCTACTCCACCACTGGCCACACATTTAAGGAACCCTACTCCACCACTGGCCACACATTTAAGGAACCCTCCTCCACCACTGGCCACACATTTAAGGAACCCTCCTCCACCACTGGCCACACATTCAAGGATACCCCACCACCACTGGCTACGCATTCAAGGAACCCTACTCCACCACTGGCCACACATTTAAGGATACCCCACCACCACTGGCCACGCATTCAAGGAACCCTACTCCACCACTGGCCACACATTCAAGGATACCCCACCACCACTGGCTACGCATTCAAGGAACCCACTGGCCACACATTTAAGGATACCCCACCACCACTGGCCACGCATTCAAGGAACCCTACTCCACCACTGGCCACACATTTAAGGATACCCCTACCACAACTGGCCACACATTCAAGGAATCCCCTCCATCACTAGCTGCTCCCCAAACACAGCTACCACCACTCAGACCACCCAGCATTCAAGATCAGAGAAGTCCAACTTCGGCCGTGGTGGTCAACTCATCAGACGATGACAATGAGGTAAGATGAGGAACATATATCGTGGTCAGTTTTGTAAATCCTTCAAATCACAATTCATTATGTGAATAAAAGGAATCATTGATGCAATATGGCTTTTTTCTTTGAATTTGCATATAATTATCATTTTGAGTGTCCAGCCTCTTGGTTTATGCCTAATGGTGAGGGTTGAAAAAGGAAATAAATTTAAATAGAAAGGAAGAATCTACTTGTTGTTTACAGATGCGGGGCTGGAGTTTTCAACTCAATTACCACCCAATGTGTACACCTGAGAAAGCAAAAAAATGCTTCCCATGTGTAAACCGTTTTACTAAAACAACCATTATTTACTAGGAATATTTAAATAGAGATTTAAAATTCTGTGCACATATATTCCAGTAATATTCAATAGTTGAATGTTCTAATATTGTTAATGACCAAAAACAGTAATTTTCAAGTATCAACCACCCATTGCACTCCATTTTTGTCTAGAATAAAAAAAGACCATATGCCATCCATGTGTCTCTCATTCAGTCAAGGTGTGTCTGTGTGTGAAACATTTGGTATATTTACTCTTGTTCAAGGATCAGAATCTTGGTTGGGGAAGAGTATGTATGCTTTTCGCATCTCAGAAGAGAATTGACTTAATTGTCGAAAAATAGAATAATTAAGAATGTCATTCGCATAATTAATGGGGGCCACTTTTCATTTACAAGGGGGTATCATCCGCGAACATGAGTTTTCAAAAAGCACCCTAAGTAAGTATTTGTAACAGACCTAAAATACACCCCAAGCACAGAAAAATTAAACGATTCGCTACCCTAAATAAGTAATTGTTGTTTCTCAACCCTAAACAAGTTACAAATTTTGTAATCTGTTCTTCACTGGAAGCTAGTGGTTTCAAATCTGATTAGCCACACACACAAAATAAATCATGAATCAAACCTTATACTATAGTTATAGCCTACTTGTGATATATCGGAACATACAGCCTGGTCAAAGCTTAAGCTTACCTCTTTTGCCATACTAAAAATAATATTTTTTTCATTCAGATGACGATATAAAATATTTTTTCAACTGTAAATTTACTGCATAAAATAACTGTACAAATAATCAGAAAAGTCACTGAATTCAAGATTAACTTCATCGTGAGATCGACAGGTTTGTTTACAATGTTACATGTTACTGGAACTTAGTGGAACATTCCATTCCCAAATAGGGGACAGGATATAAATACATCACACATGTCATCCCGCCAGGAGGCGAGAATTAAAGTTTTTACCGAACGTTAGTGATTTTCAGAGCGGATTTAAGAGATTCAAATATTTTTGTCAGGAGTGCATGCTTCTGATTTTTGAGGACGAACCCTAAATACGTAAGTTTATGTTTAAAAACAGACCCTTTTCCTTGATTTTTGGCTGTTTTTAGACCCTTTTCACGATACGTACGTAACGTGCCTAGTCAGAAAAAACAACCCTTTTTACGTGAATTTTTGTTCACGGATGATACCCCATATTCCAAGATAAGTGGCCCCCCTGGGCAACCAAACCTTCAGAAATTTAAATTATCACATTTTGTATATACTTTTGATTGAATTTTTTTTCTGTTTACTCCAATTTAAAGATCAGAAATCAATTTAATTTGGATTATTAGGTACTTGGAAAAGAATTAAGGGGTCAGTCAAGATTCTTCTCGCTGATCCAAATCAGATAGATGAAGTTATACCACAGTTCGCCTTTTTTGAGACTCTTACTAACAGAATGACTAACTTGGGGTACTCTTCTGTAATGAACAGGCTATAGTGCATACTAAAAATTGCCATATTTGAATATTTTTCTAGTTTGGTGACCCCCAATTTTTATGGTTTTCTTTGAAAGAACATACTGTACTTGTGAGCAACTTTTGTGAAAAAATTGATAAAAATTTCTTGTGAAGCTTTTTAATCAACATTAAATAATGTCATGCATGCAAAAACGAGTCTGGTGATTCTGAAGCAGATAAATTGATGAGTGAAGGAGAAGCCAGTAACTCTCAAGTTGATAGACAACCAAGTGAAAAAGAACACATTGATTTGTCAGGAAATGAATCTGCAAACGATGATGACAACTCTGACTTGGACTCTCAGACAAAGATGTCAGCAAGTGACAAAGAAGCTAGTGATTCTGAAGCAGATCAATGGATGAGTGAAGGAGAAGCCAGTAACTCTCAAGTTAATAGACAACCAAGTGAAAAAGAACATATTGATTTGTCAGGAAATGAATCTGCAAACAAAGATGAAAACAACTCGGACAGCTCAGCAATTATAGAGGAAGATAGCTCTTTGTCAGACAACTCCGCAAATAAATATCCCAACATGTACAATGTATTTTAACATGTACAGTGTGTTAAATCTAAAGAACATTGAGCACATGATGATGATGACTGTGTTGCAGAACTGAAAAACAAAAAGAACTTGACAATGAACATGGTACGGCCTTTAGTTGACCAGGAGAAATTAAAATGCATACTAGAGAATTATTCTTCACCTTGAAAGAATGTAATTTAGTAATAGCCAGTATGGCAATTTAATTTGCCACCATGTGTTTACATTGGATGTGTGACTTCTGAAAAAAAGTGAACTAATAAACGTACAAAAGAATTTTCTATTACTATTTCTCATTCATTAAATAGTGGTTATGTTGTATATAGAATGTGTTAGTAAACAAAATTTAATTTAAATATGGCCTTTTTATCCAAATAAAACACACAAACACACTGAATGGAAAATAAAATATCAACTTGTTGATGCTTTTTTTCTTAATTAGAAATGAGCAGTCTTTAAAAATAAAAGTGGTGAAACAATATTTATTTTCATAAGTACAGGAAATAAATACAGGACTTTTTTTGGCATGGCCATTGTTATACACATGTATTTAATTAAGCATTTAAAATTCATATCATTCCAATACAAAATAAAACATTTCTGATAAGCTTAACTCTCTGCAGGCGGCTGGCACGGTGTCGTGCCCAATTGAAGCCTATACAACTAGGTGGTTTTGTATACAAACTGAAAACAATTATGAGACAGTCTCCTATTCAGATCAATACAGATCAGGAAGTTGTAAAATACCATTTTATTGTCTTGTATAAAACCTCAAAAGATTAGACAAATCATTACAATGGGCAATTATTGGATTAATCAATAATCAATTGAGTGAATGAATAGGTTGTAAAAATAAAGTGATTAATGCTCTTCAACTCCAGAAATTATCAATTTTAGACATTGATTGAAATAGTCCCCCACAAACAAAAAGGGGTGACTTGTAGGTAGGCTGGTCAAATAGTTTTAGCCTTGAAAGAGTTAAGAAGTGTGTTATTTTCAATTGAAATGAACATAACTCAGCATTTCTTTTAAACATACAGTAAACTAGTATTTTTTTTACATGGCCATAAATAGTCCACATTTTCATAAAATCTATTTTCTTTTTTGGTGAATAATGTAATTTCACAAGTGGAACAAGTCTAAAAACTAAATATAGACCAGTTTCTGTATACTGGTCTGTTGCTAAGGTAACATTGTTGACAGGCTTGATTTGGTTTCATTTTTCATTATTCATTATTTTTTGCAACTTTCAAAGGCTATTATAACAGTTTCGCTTTTTAAAACCTTCCAATTTCAAATCTAGATAACTTCGCTATAAAATATCGAATTTGAAAAAAGTAAGCGGCATTGTTAAGAAAAAGGTCTATATTCTAATAATATGTAAAAAACTCAAATTTGACCTCCTGCCCAATTGTGCCCGATTTTGACATACTGCGTCACATATGACCAGATGATGCTGGTGAATCTTCATCTGAGGGACAAGCTAGGGAGTCCACCAACATACTTGGAACTGCTAACTTTAGTATGTCCACAAAAAGAGGAGTACTTGGGGAGATCACAAAAGGTCAAGGCTGCAAAAGCAAGCAGAGCTGCCCACCTCAGCATCCACCAACTTGAAGATACCGCACATGAAACTCTTACAATGAGGTTGACTAAAGTTGAAGAGATGCTGAAAACGATCGCTAAATCATTTGAACAGCAAGCAAACCATAAGGATCAATCATCCAGATTCAGTCATCAATCCAGATCTTGACCAAGTGCGGTCAAGATGGACACATGAAGAGAGAGTGCCCTAATCAGCCCAATCCTGAATTCGTTAACAGAAAGCTAATATCCCACATGCATCCGGGAAACGGCATCGGAGGTGGAGCATTCAGATGCCAGAAGACCAGTAGAGCGTGCTCCCATTTCTATTTTATTCCGCTTGTGTTTCAGGTTATTGTACAGCAGAAGTCTGGGGAATGTAAAAGAACATTGTTGGAGGAATATAAACACAAAGGATATGCTCTTTGCTGTGGGACTCCCAAGGTCATTGCTCAAGTCAAACATGATTAGACCCATAACCAAGGAAGTGAACTCTTGAGTGTGAAATTTTATGTTCCACAGTCAAAACTAATCCGTCCTTATTCAGACAATCTGATATTACATCACTCCTTGGCTGGTCATACTCAACGCAAGAAGCTGAGCGGAAGGAAAGAGCTCCTATTCTTCTTAAAGTACTTCAAGCAGCAGCAACTAATAAGAAAGTACTAAAGAAGAACAAGGCATATGAAGATGTTTTACGAGGAATGATGACCGCTGCAGACACACTCCTATACATGAGGAGTAACAGAATAAATGCTCACGCTATGCTCACAGGGTTAACATTGAAACGTGAAAATACTGACAACATGCGGCATTCAAACGATTACATCAATGTGGTTTATATGTGCATCCAATAACACTATTATAAGGAAGAAGAAACAGGACAAAATTATTATTATAAGCCTGTCCTAGACTGGGGGCTTCATGTTGCAAGTGAAGCATATGAAGATATTCCCACAGTATATTTATATTTCTTGCATGAATTTTGGTATAGAATATTTAATTACAAAGATAGACTCTGAAAGTGGATTGTAGGCAGCATTATAAATTACAAAAGTATTTTATGGTTGATTAAAGGTGTTGGATCAGATCACATTTTCATCTCCCAGGGCTCAACCAGAAGTAGAGCATTTTTATTCTAAATGAAAACTTGCTAACACAAAATTGTAGGGACCAGTAGAAGAAGTGTGTTATCAACACTCCATATTTGGATTCGATTTACGGAGTGTTTACTTGACATTGCGTATCAGCTTGATTTCAAAAGAATTTCAAAATGGTCCAAAATTGGTTGTGCGCAAAAATTACTGAGTGCAAAAATATTGGCGTTTACAGTATTTGTTGGATATTTTTCAGACTGAAATTGTGAGACATAGATCCAAAAGCACTTCCTTTTACAAGTAATGATGTTATACATGAAACAATGAACAAGTGCATGAAAGTTGTCATGGAAACAAATCAAGAATACACAGTGGTGACTAGGATACTAAATTATCAATAAAGTTAAGTCGGGTAACTGGGTAGGAAAAAAGTGCCAGGCCTAGTGGTGATATTTGAATAACCAGTTGGTTTAAACGTATATTCCATTAGTCAATTGAAGCCCCTTTGTTTGACCATCTTCTGATATTGTTAGGCAACTTTCATCTTGAATTGTCACTTTATTGTGATCTAGGAACAAATATCAATGAATCTGGCACTGGATACCTCCTGGTAAAAGTGGCACTTTGGGAGAGGGTGCACTCATAAACTTCTCAAGGAAAAAACAGGAAATTTGAAGGGAACAAGAATACAGATCTGAGTGCAGTAAAAGCAATGAATTCTTTGATAAGTATTTACTTTAATCCTAACCCTTCAAAATTATGTTTAAAAAAAACGGCAATTCATTTTGCCTCATCCAACCACTGGATTTGAATAGACTGTGACCTCCCACATGTATTCCAAAGCTTAACTACCCTGCTTTAAAGATATTGAAAGTGGTATTGCTAATGAACTTCAGCAAAATGGATTTGTTCTTAAGACAGGACACCATGACATGACAATGATCATCAAATTGCACTGATGTCATGGGGGATATTCAACACGAAAAATACAAAGTCTGAAGCACTCCCATTTTCCTTTTGCATTCTAGCAGTAACATGCGGGGACATTGTCATTTACAAAGAAAGACAAACAAAATCGCACCCTTTCTTGTAGCAATGGCGGATGAGAATGACTACCATGCATTTACAACCATGACACAGCCTCTCTTTGTCTTTGAGGACATGACCTATTTAGAATGTGCAACTATATAGCAGTCAAGTTAGCTCAATCGGTAAGGCGCTCGCTTGCGGTGCGGAAGGTCCCGAGTTCGAACCCCGCTGGTGCCAAAAAGTTGAGTGTGCTTGAAATTCCCTTGGACAAGGAACTAACTGCTAATTGTGGAAACCCGTACGAAACTCGGGAAGCTGATCCGGGCAGCGATGGTACGTATGTGGGCTGATCAAGGGCCACCGCCCCTAGAGGTTGTCGCAGAACCTGAAATGATGCTTGGTGTGGAATGGAGCTTACTTGGGCCCCAGTGGTCAGCGAACACCTGTAAAGTGTGCAGAGGCCGAGTGGAATTACAAATCGGGGAGGCATAGCGTACTATAAATCCCCAGTATTTATTTATTTTATTTATATATGTCCAACACAACTCTGCAACATGGAATTTCAAGTGTCAAGCGACCATGTATGATGAAAAGCTTGAGAGAAAGGTGGCTGGGCTTGCAAGAGGTGCATTCGCATTTCTCTGTACATTGTGGAAATCTTCTCAGAGAGAGGCATTTATGAACCCTCTCCAATATAGGATTTGTAGAGGCATCAATCGGAACCAAGAACTAATTGATGAAAGAACAGGAAATGATAATCAACTCATCCTACAAATTGGCTAAGATACCTATAAAAAAGTGAGTGCAAACTGGCTCTATGGTCTCGCTCAAAAACAGAGAACCTAACGAGCACCAAATTCAGCAACCTTGGATAAGGAGACCAGTGATAGTGACTCAGACTCCCAGATCTCTGTAAAACAAACCATTCGAGCAAAAAGAGGGAAAAGGAAATACTGGACTCACTGGCACACATGATTTGAAACATAAACTGAAAGAAGAACCTGATAAACAAATTCTTCATATCTAGTCCAAAATACCACACTTACTTTGTATATATCATGTTTAAAGAGTAGTCCTGATGAATTTATTCAAGAATGAAAGTAGAACCAAAACAAGAAGTTCACGAAAGTGTGTCAATGAAACAGATAATCTGAAAACTGACATCGAAAATGACAAGAAGCAGATAACAAAACTTGAAGGTGAACTACAGAAGCTCAAGGACATCATAGCCTTTTTAGGGGTGATCACGCTAACCCGAAACAGTGTACTTAAGTTGCCCATATCCCCCTCCCCCGGGCGAGATTTATTTACGCTCATAATAATTACACAGGCTGTGAATAGCTGCTAAGATTGAAACCTGATCGATCCTAAATGGTCTCTGCGGAGAAGAAAGAATTTTTTGGATGAAACTGAATGAAAATCTGATGAAAATCATGCTACCTTCTGATATTTCTGAATTACTACCAGCATTTTTAACATGAGAGAAAGAGAG
Organism: Ophiothrix spiculata; assembly: GCA_000969725.1. NCBI lineage: Eukaryota > Metazoa > Echinodermata > Ophiuroidea > Amphilepidida > Ophiotrichidae > Ophiothrix > Ophiothrix spiculata. Next base: position 73,467 of record JXSR01S074284.1, on the reverse strand, counting down.
ATGCAGCATTTATTTAGGTAAGAAATAGACTTGTAAACCCTAGGCTAGCATGGATCGGGTAAAGATAAGATGGATGTCCATGTATGTTCACATATGTTAATATGAAAGGTAGTAGGCCAAGTATTATCCCATATACTAAAGGTAAATATGTGGACACCTGTGTGGACATCTTTGATAACACACTAATTTTTTCAGAATAGGTCCAGAAATATTTGTCAATGATAAAATATTATAAATACAGTGTTTACTGAAACTCTACAAAATTTAACACACAATGAGATAAAGAAACAGAAGAGACTCGAAACTGACTGTACACTGCATACCAGTGATAACTATTATGGTGCAGGGCTTGAATGGAGAGGATTGCAATATTTCAAAGACCATCTAGTGTGGCCACTGCATAGCAGAAATGTGGTTAGATAACAGGACAGGGTATTTAAGACAGGGTATTTTAATACCCTGTCCTGTTATCTTTAAAAAGCGTAAATTTGATCAAGAGAGTATGGAAGAGGCAGAAACTGAGAAGAAGAGAAAGATGATAGAAATGATGAATGCTGAAGACAATAAGCGGCAACTCATTTTGATCTGATAGAAAATAAGTACCTAAAGTATCTTTGTACATGATTCATTGCAATGCATTCCACACATAGTTTGCCAATACTACATGGTGATGATCATTCTATTCTTCTTCAAGAGAGAGGTGATGTAATCACCGATGTGGGCACACATATTTCTTCAACAAGCTATAAAAGGTGAAATGATAAAATCAAAATTGAAATCATATGCAAAGTCCCCCTTTTAGGGGTGAGTCCATCACTTTTACGCAAAAATGATGATGACAGAGTTGTAATTGGATGCAAAGACAAGAGGAATATATATATATTTTATGATCACACTGCAGGAATTCCAGCACTAATCCAACCATGTGGAATATTTGTAGATTTCACAGAAATGTTCATGTGTGAGTCATCATTACAAGCTTTTACTTCCCTATGACAAAGCTGCATTGAAAGACTCATTGCTGACGTCAAAGGAATTTCAATGTCAAGGAATTTATGATAGGGATGTACTATGTCGTGAAAAATTTCGGAGAACTAAAGCATCAATTCAAAGACTTTGGTAAAATAAGACACCTTCCCTAAGGTACAAGGTACTAGGTTTGTGGCTCATCAAAAAACAGGAGTTGATGCTATCGTGAACAATTGTATACCCCTTGCTCAAATGTTTGAAAACACCTGTGCCAGTGGTAGTCATAGTAAATCTGTAGATATACTTTGTCATTTTTGTAGTCATTTTCATTCAGAATTTTTCTTTTCTCATGGTGTTACATTTTCACTACTATGTTAAATTTTCATTCGGAATGAAAATTTTCATTCTAATTTTTTCTCATGGTGTAAAATTGTCATAGAGTAAAATGTTTCACCATTTATGAAAATGTTTCATGATGGTGAAATATTTTTTCGCATCATGGCACAGTTTGCAATGATTACTCATCTGTAGTATTTTGATATTTCATAGTACATTACTTTCACTGGTAATCGTTGTTTACAAAGTTGCCAGTTTATTGCTAGAATAAATAAAAAGAACTAGTGCATCTTGGTTGTCAAAACCACAAATATCAAAGTTATATCATGGCACCAAGACATGAAGCTTTGGTAATTCTTCTACATGTTCTTCTTCTTCGTGGAAGATTGCGTTAACGACGAAGGACACGAGTATGAAGCATGTATGTAAATGATGTATTCAACAAAAGATTCAGTTTGGGAGTATATAACAACTATTATAAGGAGATTCGACTATCAAATCATGCTCTTTTCAAGGAAAAATTTCGCATGTCATCTATTAACTTGGAGGAACTTCTGCACATGGTTGCACCAAAGATCTATCATGACAAAATGCATCGCCAATCATCATCTGATATCTGTAAACAGCAAAATATGTATAGTCAGCCTGCATGAAATGCAGTGGAAAGGCACCACAAATTATAAGGTCAATACAAGCAAACCAAAAAGGATGACAATTCCATGCAAAACAAAAGGAGGGATTCTCTAGCTCTACTTGGTAAAAATCAATTGTAAGCAATGACAATAAAACAGCAAAGTATAGTCCATTTGTACATTGCCACTATTCATATGTACAATACATATACTAGAGCACCTAGATGCAGGCAGCTTCTGTCATTCTCTCTGCTATTTATGACTTCCAATGTCTAATTTGGACTCTCAATTGTTGTTACAACTATACAGATGTTACAGGCGAATTCAAAGACGGCTAAGCTTGCAGTGAAATCAACAACGGGTAAGCCAGATGGCGTTAGTGGAAACTCGGCATGTACTAATATGAACTTGATGACGGACTTGTCCTCTTGCAACAACAGAGTAACGGTAATGATGTGCAGGATGGAGTTATGGTCTAGAGGGACAAAGTGAATAATCATGAAGAAGTCGCTGAACCTCAAGCTCCGCGCAGATCAGAAAGAGTTACAGCTCCACCACGGTATCTTAAAGACATTGTGTGTACACATAATTAAAGTGGAGGAAAATATGTTGTGTTTTCTAATGCTAACACCTTTATCTTATGGAACATTTTATTGTCAGGCATTTTGCAATATCGCACTCGGCTCTTATTCAGTGGTGTGTGCCTCAAAAGACAAAAACATTTTTCTTGCGTTGTGTACAAGTAAAATAAAAGACATTGAGTGTTCTTATAAAATCAAATGTTTGTGAGTTATTGGACTGAATATACAACAATTAGCAAAGCTAAGACTGCTGCTAGTAGTTGTGGAAAGAAGAACACTGTTAAAACAAAATGAACAGATGCAAAGCACAAAATCTGCATGAAATACACAGAGCACAGAGTTTTGCAGCAACTTCGACTATTAAATTCAAAAATTTATGTTCAATACCATAGCTTCTATAGTTGCACCAAATGCTGCTGAACATTTTTCTGGTAAAAAGGTGGAATTGATGCTGTTCAATAAAAATGGTGTATGCTTAAAGTGTGAGACAGAATAAAAATGGTGAGATCTTCAAGTTTCTTTAAATCTTATCTACTGACATCTGAAGTTTGATGTGTATACTCCCATTCATCTGGGTTGAGTCAAGTTGGGATATTATTTTATTCTAGACAGCCAGTCATACTTACTCAGAGTAAACCAACATTGCCAGCGAAACCATAGCCCTTCAGCTGGGTTGTGATGTTGACCTTGTTATTAGATGGAATTGTTCTGTCGCAGACATGCGGTAGATCGACTCACCTCCACTGTGGTGGGAAGAAGGTTGTTCCACTCTCACTCAAACTGCTTCATTGACTTTACATTTAAACCAATGTCTTTCACAATCCAAGATCTTGACTTAATCAAAGTCATACTTATATGTCCAATGTCCGATTCTGCTGGCCCTGCATTGGAGCGAGAATGTTGTAAAGTAATTTCCATATGAAGTTTCACCAATATAACAAAATCGTTACAATCAAATTTGTCCAAGCACTGAATTCATCTTTCTTTGGGTGGACCAAAGATTGCTGGAGAGTGCTAATTGGTTGAAGTGGGAGGCAATGTTATATATTCCTTGAAATATGTCTCGGTCTCTCAGAAGGTTCTCCATGATATGCAAGAGCAAAACTAGTGCTGTCTCCAATGTTTTGGGAGGGCACCTCAGATTTAGCAGTCTTATCACCTTATTTCAAGGCTTCATCAATGGTGGCATTTTTATTACCTTATTCAAGAAGTGTTTGGCAGAGATGTTTATCCTCAGTGTCTTTATCAAATAGTAAGGTTTGAAGTAAATCCCAAATATTGTTAAAAATGCCAAATTTTCTCATCAAGTCCCTCCTGGGTGATTTTCTGATCAAGGCTGTTAACGTGGTTGAAAAAATTATCAAATTCATTAGTATTAACAACCATCCACATGTTGTTGACATAGCGGAACCATTTCCTAGGACTTATAATTGCAAGTTGTTAGTGCCTTGGATTCAAATTTCTCCATATATAGATTTGAAACAATTGAAGAATCTGGTGAGCCCATACTGCAACCATGGATTTGTTTGTAGAATTGACCACCATAACTAAAATATGTATTGTCAAGAAAAAATTGGAGATCACACAGTTAATCCACAGATAATTCCATATGCTCACTTAGTTTTGAGTCCTGAATGAGAAAATCGTGTACCAAGGTCATAGTTTCATCATACTGAAGCATTCTACCTTTGCTTTTGCTTGTGAAGTCCTTATTATATAAGAGTTAAGAGTACGGTGTATAGAGTAAGAGTAACTGACCGACCAAAGGGCCCAGTACTTTAAATAGTAAGATATTGTGGTGATGTTGTAAGTTACTAATCCAATGCTGCTCACTATAAATGGTCCACTTCCTTCTGGGACCAGTGGGGTCACACTTCAACAATGAACATGTTTTTATGTCACTAGGGTGCAATTAAGTTTTGGAATCATAGTCTTTTTTAGTTAAAAAAAAGCAGTGCAATGGCCCTACTCAGCCGATACGATGGTGATGGTAGGATCTTTTTGAGACGGTCAAGAGCTCTATACTCGTTTTTGGCGAGATTGTTAGATGAATTTTGGTACTCACAATACTTGCACTCATGTCTAAGCTCCTTGGCGTCTGCAGCTGGTAACTTACTGTTCTTATTTGCAATTTCTGTGTATCAGAAGTTTGCATTCCACAGAAATCAATCCTTTTTCCAACAAATTGCATTTCAGCTTATGGAATGATGCCACAGCATTTTGTCTACAATTGATGTCTTTATCCCCTCTTGATTGAAATGCAAGTCTGCCAAATTTGTCAGCTGGTCATACATTTCACATGTTCTACTATCTGTGTATGTTCTGTGAATTCTTCAATCCTTTGATAGGTTTCGTGGGGTTAAAGATCAGTTTTGAGTCAAGATTTTTGATGGTAGAATTAATCTGTCTCATGCATTCATTAAGTAGTTTTGCCAAGTATTGCTATTTATCCAGTTAGCATGCTAACCTTTGATGCTGGAATTCAATTCTAAGCTCAGTGGTGTAGTATTTCTATTTTGATGAAGTAAAATTCTCAGATCATTAAAGATACTGGTATGGACCTGGAGTCAAGGAAGCAGTCTGGGGGAGAGTGGAAACTTCTATCAACTGCAATGGATGTGTTAGAGTTGACCTATCCTTGTAAAACAACGATATCTCCAACATCTGATGAAGTCAATTCTGTCTAGTAACAAGGTTGACATCACAACTCAGTTAAAGTGCGATGGTTTCACCCGTTACATCGCATTGCTCTGAGAAAATGTCTGGTTGTCTAGATTTAAATAATATCTGAACATCTGAAGTTTGTTTTTAAACAACACATGTGGGCTGCTGTGGACAAATGAGGAAAGTTGCAAATCTGTTTTTTGAATAAATGGCATCTAAAGTGAAAATAGGGTGAAAAAATAAATTTCCTTTTTTTTTTAACTTAAAACGCCTTCATGCATACATGTTTACTTATAACTAAAGATTTGAAGGTCAACTTTGCCGGAAAATGCAATTATTCATGGTTAATTGAGTGCATGTTGCTATTATACACTGTTGTAATCAGTATCTTCGAAATCGATTTGCAGCTAACTTTTGTTACAAAATATTCAGTGGACTGCTTTGGATTTCTATCTCTAAATGAAGAACAGAGAAAGAAGGTTGACATATTATATATCATTCAAAGGCTGAGATTATAGAGAATTAAAATATGTCATGAACTCAATTTTGAAATTTGCGACTTTCCTCTCATTTTGCCAGAGCTCCCCTCATATTGTCTTTTCTTATATAGAAAGAAGAAATGGCAATTATCTTAAGTTTTTGGTTCTTGCATACAAATATGTTTAAAATGGTGACTTAAAAGTTTGCAGAGCATCAACTCAAAATTTAGGTTTTGGCGGAATAAAAAATGGCTGAAAAGCATGGAGGTTAAAACATTTTTTCTGGAAAATTTTCTTAAACCATGCACAAGTTGAAAACCTTCTGTGACGTGCATGAACCCTCAGACTATGCATCTTTATTCCTGGACCATAAACCCCTGTACGGTTCTCAAGATAACAAGGAGAAGGTAACAAGTAAAGGAGAGGAAAAAAATCTCCAGCCATTCATGCTCAGATTGAAGGTCAGAAAAGGTCCTTGAAATGTAAGGATGCAGGCTGGAATAGACTAGCTAGAGGTTATTAGAGTACTTCATGCTTTCAATTTCAAAGAATGAAATCAGGAAAGAGCACTTTTCCGAGTCACCTTACATTAAATTTCTTTTCAAGTCACATCGGACGTGGGAGTCCAGGAAGAATATCTGACTTCAGGATCAGGTCTAGGCAGAGGATCAGGATATTATCAGACGAATGCCATTTATCTTAGGCTCATTTTT
>JXSR01S074284.1:16285-32760 GCA_000969725.1 Ophiothrix spiculata | reverse complement strand
TATTATCGGTATACGTTTTTATTTTTGTTTGTAAATCTCTAAGATTAATATCTTCAACTCGTTGCAGTTCTTAATCATACCTAAAGGATTTGGTTTATGTCACTCGGAATGTCATCATTTTATTGTCGTCTTTATATTAGATTCATAACTAAATGTACTTGTCAATGTCATTTTATTTTATTTTTTTACACAAGATATATCTAAACATAATCATACGATAACGGCAATGCATGATGTAAAATTCTATACACTTATCACAAGCTTTGACAGAATAAATTTACAATCTCTATGTGTGCACAGACAAATGAAAAATGAAAAAATAATAAATAAAAATAAATAAATAAATAACTAAATAGATAAATAAATAAATAAATAAATAAATATAAAGGAAGCAAGAAAAATAAAACACAAAAAACTTCCACACATAAAGTCAGGACACATGCATTGCGTGACTGATTATTGCCCAGTGTGCTCCGGGCTATGTGTTCCCCCTTCGCTCGCTCAACAGCTATGCGGTGGCTTGATTTGTTGCGTGCTGTGGTTTGCAGAAAACGGGGAACTATTAAAGGCTTACAATTAATAATATTATTTAATATGAAATGTGTAGCAATAGTTTTACATTCCAAGGAATAACCATTACCATGCACTTTCATAAAATAAATAAATGAATAAATAAATAAATGAATAAATATAAAGGAAGCAAGAACAATAAAACACAAAAAACTTCCACACTAAAGTCAGGACACATGCATTGCGTGACTGAGAATTGCCCAGTATGCTCCGGGCTATGTGTTCCCCCTTCTCTCGCTCACCAGCTGTGCCGTGGCTTGAATTGTTGCGTGCTGTGGTTTGCAGAAAACGGGGAACTATTAAAGGCTTACAATTAATAATATTATTTAATATGAAATGTGATAGTTTTACATTTCAAGAAATAATCATTACCATGCACTTTCATAAAATAAATAAATGCCAATAAAACTAATTCTAAAACTTTTGTGAATGCAACAACGTCATATTGCAGGCAAACATTTTTTGTATTGCGAGCAAATATAAGTTAAAATTGAAATTTGAATTTGAATTTGCGCAAAGTTTCTGATCATGGATAAAACATATCATGAAAGTCGAGTAAATTAAAACAAAATATGTAAATTGTAAAATATAACAAAATCATTGCAGGTATGATTTAATTGTGTATTCACATGACAGATAAAAAACTTATATACTAAAGTTCAGTCTTTGGTTAAGTTTTTCCTCATCATTGGCATTTAGAGTGAGCACTAAGAATGACGGCATTTGTCATTAATTGCCTCAATCAGTTTTACAAATTGGTTTTTGTCCTTTGTAGATCCCGGTAACTGCGGTTCTACTTGGTCAAGCATAGTAAGAAGCACTCTGCTGTCCAACTTTCTTTTTTGGATAACTCCATTTGTAGTTACCGAGCGTGATCCACTGTAGTTTGAAACTTTACGTGTCTCTTGGTCAAAAAAATACACAAGCAAATTTCTAGCATAGTTTGTATACAAATGAAACTTTTTGTAGGTGATGAAATATGGAATAAAAGTCCATGTTTACTTTGTCACCAGATCGGAATACCCACCATTAATGCTTTTCACAATTTTAATAGCATATGCCGGCATCATTTACGTGTGTTTCTTGTGAAGTTTGCAACTTTTAAATCTTGTGCAAATTTGAGTCCAGTAGGTCTATTATAGGCCGGCTGTACAAATTTCAGATTAATGAGACAGACCATCATGAAACATGTTTCACATAATTTGGGTATGTGCCGTTATGAAAATTGTTTTAATTCACTTCACATCTGAAGTTAGGTAAATTTTTGAACATGATGAAACCGCAATAAATGAAAAATCTTTATATGTTATGGTGCAAGCCGTGGCCGACATGGCCGAGGCTGTCAGAATTTGCAATTCACATTTTTAATTCACCTTAAATGCATTTTAAGGATCTTCTAAAATTAGAATTTTCATAACGTCACCTGTATATAAAATCATGTAAATATATAATGGTATATAGTTTGCGTTTTTAAAGTGAAAAAGATTGATGGATTAAATTGAATATTATTGAAAATACTAGAATTATAACTTTATTAGTCTCTACTTTCTTACTTGAAATATAATTAAATGAGTCTATAACTTATCCGTTTTAAGATAAAAATCGGACAATCAGACAAAGTATACGTCGAATTTCAAATTTAATTAACATTTTGTCTTTTGCTTCCCAAGTGTCAAGGAAACAAGACAAAATGTAAAAGCATAATTTATCATGATCGCAGACTTCGGCAATTTCGATACAGCGGACATCGGGAAATGTTCAAACAGGACTAAATAATATAAAATCTAAATCGCTTTTATAAAATCTTAAAAACTGAACCTTTTCCAGAATATAGTTCACTAAGTTAGACAATTGTCTACCTTAATGAACTATTTTTAATCTTTTTCTAGACAAAATTCGGTTTTAAAGATTTACAAAAGCAATAAATAGATTTTACTATGTTACAATGCCGCTGTAATCCTATTAAAGATTTGATTAAGTTATTTATCAGTTTTGTTTTAATATAATCAAGCAATTACGCATCAATTATTATGAAAAAGGCCTGTTGTCTGCTTGTTTGATTTTTGTTGATTACAGTTCTACATGTAGGAGGCCTAAACCATGCTACGTCCTGGTGCTTTTGTTTTGAAAATGAACCAGTATAATAATGATAAACAATGCAGTTCATTTTATTACGGGTTACAGCAAATAATTTTCTTGAAATTGGTTTACTCGAAAAGTAGGCCTATACAAATTTCGAGATCGCAACTTTTATTTTATGTGCATAAGTAGGCTCAACTGAGCCAAAATTTATAACATTATTTTAATAAATGAAAATATAAGAATAAAAAAGAAGAAGGAGAAAGACCGAAACTGAAACTAAATATAACCAAGTTCTCTCACGAATTTATCCCTAATATTCCAAATGCTCAGGATAAGATTATGTACATAATTTGGGCAAGGATAAACAAACGCAAAGTCTTCACTTCGATGATTCCATTACATATTTGATTAAATTTTAAGTCTTTTTTTTAAATTTATTTCATGCTTTAGTTCAAAAAACCTAAACAAAATTGCAAAATGTTACTGATATCTTAAATAATCAAATGTATATCGGAGTATTGTATCAGTGTTATTCAGTTTGATTTTTTTTAATAATATCTAGAAACACCGTGCTGAACGCAGTCAGTTAAAATGGCGATCGTAAAGCAGGAATATTCGTACACAGATAATTATCATGTTTAATTTTAAATTCCTCCGATATAGAAACTTTCCTGCTCCGATTTATTTACTAGTATTTGAAATATATTAACTTTACATTTGACAAATTATGACGAACAACACAAAGATATCAATATTATGCATAAACAGACGGGATCGATTTATCAAATTGGATCGAAACATGAGGAGGTAATTATGTCGACTGCCAATCGAGATATTGACTGAGTTATAAGTAGGCCGGTTGGGTTTTAAACTAGCCGGCGGTTGGTATTGGGGTGTGCTTGAATATTCATACACAGAATATATATTTGACCCGGTTCAACCGCCCAGAACCGCCCAGAACCGCCCAGAACCGCCAGACAACCGGCGGTTGAGTAATGAAGCCACCCCTTAGTAATGTGAAAACCAATCTTGGCATTGTAGGTGTTAATGACAAGGCCGTACTTATTAAGCTGCATGACTGGAACACTCTAATTGAAAAATTTAGTTCTGCACCAAAAGGTAAATGCAGTTACCAGAAATGCAAATATATCTAATTCAGACTTAAATTGCTGATACAAATGTCTTCAAAACAGACGGAATCCCATAACTATCTAAGCTTTTATGTAAAATTACAGGGTTTAATATATAAAATCTTCCAGTGATATAGAGGAATAAAAAAAAAGGTCATGCACCTTCCAGGGAAATTTCCATATAGTAAGAATATAGATTACTTGTAATGTAAAAAAAGGCAAGAATACTTGTTACCATCAACCCAAGCATCCCATACTCAACAAAATCTAACAAGCAAAACATATGAATATGACACCACACACCAATTCGCACACATTAAATGATAGTTAGCAAGGCACAATTTTATTTTAAGTTTATTAGAAAGAATCATAGAGTACCTAGTGTGAAAGTAACAACAGAGAAAAGTCTGTACTGTAAAACATGATAATACACTGTAGACACTCTGACTTTCACTCCTGCTTTCACTGCTTCTGGGGAAGTAATAACTGACACAATGAACCCAGACGTCATCCATTGTGGCAAAAAGTTGGTTAATGCCATTGACCAAACAACAAGGAAGTTAATGCTAGGAGACCATCTTGCCGATATTAATCATTTGCATCTGGTGGCACAATATTTTACTCTCCATGAGCATGGACTTTGTGCAGAAGATTTAAGTCGTCAGGAAAGACAGAATTAGGGAGCTAAAGATGTCAAGGGCATCAGAGGTCAAGGGCACCAGAGTTTATCTATATATTTGTAGAGATTTTGAGTGGAACTCTAGGTCAGCGTGTTATGTATATCTCCGTGATTACAAACTTCTTAAGGATCTGGAAATGGTGGGTGTACAAACACGAATAACACAGATGAAATCATGACAGATGTATCCTTGCAGCAGACTACTGACAATGCTTAAGTCATAACAAATTCAGCACCTGTAGTGCAGACTACTGGCATGGCAAAGGCAGAAACAACACCAGAGCCAATCTTCCGTTCCTTAGCCTAGGGTTTCAGATATAGGGGCCGCTCAAACCCTACAAAAACCAAAGTTGGGTACTCCCCGGTACTCAATCTGTCCCAATTTCACTTCACAAATTACTTTAGACAGTCACATTATTATATTTTTCTATCTCAATCTACCTTTGTGTATCTTTTTTTCAGATCGATTGCGTTGCCATACTTATAATAAATGATGACACAATGAAGAATTACATCCCTGTGTTTGGGGATAGACTGGCCACAGTTGCGTTCTGTCGTCTTCAACAGAATAAACACAGTGGGGACTTCTAATGAGACTGAAAGATCAAATTGGCAGACGCAAGCGGAAACCATGTAGTAGCGATGGAAGACCTAATCGAAATGCCTTAGAAAATGAGCTCAGAGTTGAGCTTGGGTGGCAGGATTACGACTTTCAAACATCACAATACAAACAGGTGTGGAGTCAAAATGGAGGTGGTACCAGGAATCTATATGTCAGAAAAGACCCTGGAGCTGAAGACAACTTTGAAGCTAGGAAGGAGACATGATCCCTCTACTTCATGTAACAAAATATTGAGGAACTGAAATAAACCAATAGCTTAAAATGTGCATTACATAATGTATCGGGAACAATTAATGCCGCTAATAAAAGCCGCCATCTCTACAACCCGGTATGTTCGCTCTAGTGCACATAAAAAGAAATGTAGAGGAACTGAAATAAACCAATAGCTTAAAATGTGCATTGCATAATGTATCGGGAACAATTAATGCCGCTAATAAAAGCCAGAATGGCCAATCTTCAACAGCCCAGAATTTTCCCTTAGGGCCCCAAAAAAAAATGTAGTGGAACTGAAACAAATTGAAAGCCTAACACGTGCATTGCATAATGTATCAGGAATAATTAATTATATAATTTATCAGGAACAATCAATACTTCTAATAAATATGGCCCATCTCTACAGCCCAGTATGAGAACTGTTAAGTATCTGAGAGGATAGTCAGCAGATAAGAGTTTAGGAACAACAGTTGGGATACTGCACAAAATGGCAGGACAAGGCCCTCTGAACTTGCGGGACTATGACATTTCAGAAAATGTGATGCCCATTGTTTTATTTGGTGACAGACAGTTGGAAGTAATAAACAAGTTTTGTTGCTCTACTCCTGTTGTCTGTTGAGTGTAGACACTACATTGAAGTTTGGCAAAATTTTTGTTGTAACAACAAGTTACCAAAATTTGCTCCTTGAGCCATCAAGGGGGACATACTCTGTTCTAATGGGGCCAATAAAGATAATGCACAAGTTACAAAAACAGCATCATAAGGGTTTGACACTACTACACATGATAAACAAACCAGGAATAAAAGCATTCGTTACAGATGATGAGAAGGCTTTGTCGGATGCACTACATGAATCCTTTCCTTTGGTAGTGGGGCGTCTGTGCATAACACACATTGAAAGGAATCATAACCGAACAGAAACCAAGCTAAAGCTGTCAAAATAGTTTGCAAACACTGTTATCACTAACGTAAGAGTTATAGGTTCAAAGTCCCACAAGGTCTCATACACTCCACCATATACATAGAATATTGCACAAATGTCATCAAGTTGTACAAGAAGTGGGATGCAATGGAGAAGATAGAAATGCCAAATAAGTCATCTGAATTTGCTGCCTACTTCAAGAAACACAATGCACAGAATGTGTACAATTACTGCCTCTCCCCCTGTGGCAGAAGATTTGTGACTTGTAGATGTAGTGGCAGACAACAATCCACCAGAGTCTCTGCATGCAGTAATGTGGAGATGGCAGGACTTCAGAAGAGAAGATGTTGTGGAATTTATCTCAGACATGGACAAACTAAAAAATGCACAGTAAAGAGCAATATACTTTCCACAATGAATATGAAAATAAACATGAATGTGAGGAGGAAGTAAAGAAATGTTACTATACATATGCAGCTATATGCGACGCGGCAACAGCTCTCTAGGAAATGGGAACAGCTAGGTTATCACCTAATAAGGGATAACCAAAAACCCTCACGATAGCCAAGCTGTTGCTGTAGTGACGAAAGTGCCATGTGTAAAGAAGGCTAGTCTTAAAAAAGACTTTGCCTTGGCTTGGGCCAACTATTTGACAAAGACCTCATTAAAAATGACCTAGCTTTGCTGAAGTCACACTTAGCTCCATTTGTTCATTCTTGTGGCTTGTGGTCCAGCCCACAGATGTTCTGTGGGATTTTGCATTGATAGGACAAACAAACTAATGAAAGTTTCAGATGAGCATCATCATGAGGAGAGTATTTTGACACACTTTAATATGAGATACTTTAGAGCTAATTCTGGATAAATGTGTTGCGTTACATCAAAAGGTACAAGTTGTCGACCTTGGACAAAATTGAGATTTTTGTGTTACTTGTAAGAGGACAAAATAAGCTTTAAAATGATACATTGCTTGTGAAAATTTAGTTTCGAAGTTATGATGAATAAAGACGGTTGTTTTCTTATTATTTTCTTTATAATTTACAAGCTTAATTGGCCTGTATCTCGAAACTTGCTTGGCCGACAACTTGTACCTTTTGATGTAACACGTCACAAATGTGAAAGTTAGGGTAATGAGGAGACTGGGTATCCTCTGTCAGTTGGGCAAATCGTCTATGGTGAAATAATATTGTTATGCATAATTTACTGGCCTGAGGAATCGATATATACAGGTGTGACCTCTCAGATGCATAAGAATAATTTTCAGAATTTGATGTCGGCACCATATTGTGTGTAGATGAGAACAAAGTGTGGGTTAAGCCAAAAGGAAGGCACGCTTTTTCAACCGCTGCTGACCGGGTATGAGCTATACCTGAATGTTACCAAGATGTGTGTAACTTTAATGAGGAAGGATATGGAGGAAATGTTTCTCAATCTACATTTAAAGTTGTTTCCTTAAGGTTTAAGTCTACCATGGACAGATTGAAGGAAACTGTGGAGCTTTATGAGAAGCAAAAACTAATAAAGGCCTGTCCCGCAAATACCGATCTGGAAAAGAAACTTGAATTACTTTGTGAGAAGTATGGAGGAGCCTTAGCTACTATCAAGGAATTGGAAAAACTCCATTTGTCTCAGATGGCTCAGAAGTCAGACCAGCTCAGGACATTGACAGCAACTAGAAAGAAACATAAAGACATATTACAGTCAAAAGAAGGTGAAATCCTGTTCCTTAACAAAACCATCATGTCTCTACGTGAACATATTAGAGTCAAAAGAAGCTGAAATCCTGTTCCTTAACAAAACCATCATGTCTCTACGTGAACATTTTACAGTCAAAAGAAGCTGAAATCCTGTTCCTTAACAAAACCATCATGTCTCTACGTGAACATATTACAGTCAAAAGAAGCTGAAATCCTGTTCCTTAACAAAACCATCATGTCTCTACGTGAACATATTACAGTCAAAAGAAGCTGAAATCCTGTTCCTTAACAAAACCATCATGTCTCTACGTAAACATATGCTGGAGTTTGGCTAGAAGCATGAGGGCCAACAAGTAACGGCACCCAAAGATGGCGGCAGCTACAAATTAGACATACAGAAGTCAAAATCCACGGAGGTATTCCAAGATGTTCTGGAGGAACATTTTTTCCTTGGAGGTATGTCTGGCAATGGCCTAACTCTGACTTCTTAGATATTGATTTATTATTATTTAACAGAACAAAGCAAAGGTGGAGAGCATTGTGTACCTTTCACGTTTGAAATATTCTTAGTAGTATAATAGTACACCACTGAGGGTATATCTTTCAACAAGCAGGTCCTGGTCATGTGAAAAAGGAGAGCAAGATTGGCTTAAGTGAAAGAAAGTGGACAATAGTGTATGCGGATGCGATTCCGTATCTTCTGGGTACCCAGCTACAGGAGAAAGAATACATCTGCACATTTTGCGATGAAGAAGTCAAAGCTGAAACGTGTGATGATCATTCAAGACAGCATTGTGGTCAACAAAATAGATACATTCAAAAGTATGGAGATTTACTTTTTAGGCCTGGACCTGGGCATATAGAGCTGAACATGTCTCAGACACTGCTAAAATTAATGGGAAGCATTGCTGTCGAGGCTTGTGAAACTCCTTGGTTTCAGAACAAGTAGGGCTTTAGATGTTGTTCAACCGGGTATAATTGATCACTATCGTTCACATAAAATACTAGACATATTGCTTTGCTGGATTGGAAGTTCCTTTTGTCCATCAAGAACTGAACAATAAGCGAAAACCAACAGTTTAAATGGGTGAACAAAGTCTGCGATCCAACAAATATTTTTATTTATATTTAACAACTATTCTCTTTTTCTATTTAACACAGAATACAAAACTTCTTTGTTGCTGCAGGCAGGATATATTTGAATAACATATCAACTTTCATGAAGGTACCCAAATACGACCTTCAGATATCAGATGAAATAATGCAGAGTGCTAATGCTGGATTTCAATCTCCAACAAACATAAAACAAGTCAATCATTCACCAGAGAAAACATCCATCAAGACCTTGAGAGGCAGTATCACTATTTTATTTCATAATACGTTTGTAGTAAACTGAGATCCCGACTGCGCATGCGTTAATCATATCGTGCATGAACAGGAAGTGTTCACGTGCTTTTCCGATTTCGCTTAAGAACATTTTTACAGTTTGCAAGGAATATTGACAAAAATTAGTATCATGGACAAAAAAGACACTACGGTGGATAAGGGTGCAACACCCAAGTCCAAAAAACCCACTGCCAAGCAGCAAAAATCAAGAGAAAAGCGGTGCGAAACACTGCAACAACAGGTGCAGAATCCGGCACCACGTGCAATTCCATGTACGATATCGAAGCCGCCGGACGATATTATGGTGCGCAAGATGGACCGTTTGGAAACAATGGTGCTTAATCAAAGTAAGCAACAGGCTTCGTTCAAACTTATGATGGCCGCCATAATGGCTAACCAACAACGACAGTATCATTACACTGGCGGTTTAAAGTATTTCCGCACTTAACACTTTATGCAGCCATATCTCACAAGGCGTTTAAAAGAAAACTATCTGGAAACTTACGTAGCTTTTGGTCAGATCTGATAGGTAATCTAGTTAAGTGTAAAATTGACCACCAAATGGGATCAACCCCCTCGAGTACAGGTAGGGGGCAACAACACAAATGGGTCGAAAAACATGATTTTTAGGTCAAATTTGATTTGACAACATCTTGGTCAAGGTCACTTCACCGCTCAAGTTCAGTGGTCATGTGGAATGTGTACATGCAATAGAGTGACAAGCAGGCGATGAAATCTCCTGGTCACGCTTGAATTCGCCAAGAGAATGGTTGGAAGCTAACGAAAAATTATCATTCAACGCCACCCAGTTTACAGAAATTGGGCCGTGGTAAAAGTGGAATGGTCCCTGGCGGTATATGACATTTTAAAATGTTTTAAGAGGTTTTCAATCTGCCATATACCGTCACAAAACACTCCACATTCATAAAAACCCTATTTTTGTAATCTGATGGGGACTTGAAGGATAATTTTTCGTTTGCATCCTAAGATTCTCTTGACGCAGTCAAGCGTAACCAGGATATTTAATTGCCTGCTTTTCACTCTATTGCAATTGCCCATTCCATATGACTACTCAACTTGAGTAGTGAAGTGACCTTGACCCAGGTGTTGTCAAATCAAATTTGACCTAAAAATCACTTTTTTCCGACCCATTTGTGTTGATGCCCCCTACCCATACGTGAGGGGGTTGATCCCATTCGGTGCTCAATTCTTCCACTTAACTAAATTGCCTATAAGATCTGGCCAAAAGCAACGTAATTTTCCAGATAGTTTCCTTATAAACGCCTTGTGAGATATGGCTGCATAAAGTGTTAAGTGCGGAAATACTTTAAACCGCTAGTGTATATGAATATGATGAACATGTGGATTAGAATGACCCTGAAATTGAGTCAATGTCTAACGATGTTTTCAAACAGTGGTTTGATGATGATGAGCACACTGCCGTTGCACAGCTTGTGGATTCTGAGGAAGCTACTATTTCACCTAAATTACAGCATCCAAAATGGTTTGCTGCCAGATTTTGTAAACCTGAAGATAGTGGTCTACCACTGCAGGAGGATACGGTGGACAGCCTCAAGTTTTTATTGCACTCAAAATTGCAGGATACAACAATCACTGAGACATGTGAGAAATATCCGTGCCCAACAAACTACAACTTATCATACCCAAGGTAAATAGTGTTATTTGGGATTAAATAAGCCCAAAGGCAAGGTCATGTGATATTAAACTACAAAAAATACAAAAGCCATTAATCAAAGGACTATAAATTCACTTTTGGAAATCGTGTGAAGTTTATTAAGGTGTCATTTTAATCCTTAAAGCATGGTCTTTGCAAATAAATAAAAAATAGAAAATGACAAGAACAGGCATTTACTGCTGTTTTGGGCTGGACGGTCACAAATGTGGACCATTAATAGAGCTACATTGACTCAAAACAGGTTTACATCAATAGGAATTAGTGACGTGGAAACAGGGTCACCAAACTTACCAACCAGAGAAGGGGGTCGCATTTGTTATTGAAGCTATACATATCTTATTATATGAAATGCTTTAAGTATAATCATAGACATCACAAGAAAAAGCATCCGATTTGCCAAATGGGATGCTTTGGTGAAATGATAAAGGAATGACAATATGTAATACTATTTAATTTCAAAATTTCAATTTATTTTCAAAATATTTTAGTGAATACTTAATATATAAATTTTTCACCAGGAATGTATACATACTCTTTTTAAGACACTCCCTGGGGCCACACAAAAGGTATACATAAAACTGACTATGCAGGTACCAATCCCACTTCATATATCACTGTATTCACAATGGTTGTAAGACATGTCTTTAAGCACAGCGCTTAACAATTTGATCGCTAAATTAGCAAAAGAATATTTCAACAAAGACATTCTATAGAGGGTTAAGGAAAAGGCTATTATCATAAGACGCGATTTTGATCATAAAACTGATTCAACAGTTAGTACAAAATTATCAAAATTCCCGTACTGTACACAATCTTACCCGCTGCCAATGACTGTGCACAGTGCATTGCTGCGTATATGAAACTGTCAATAGTAAAATGACTAACTTGAATTGCAAATCATATTTCATATATTTTGCGCTTCATTTCAATCAAGTACTTTTACTATAAGAAGTAACTTCTTTTTGGTTTTATATATATAAACTCATTGCTGTTCACTGTGGGAGGTTTATTGAATGCCTCAAGAGCCAATCTAAGTTTCGTCATTGATACAAGTACTGGATTGATACCCTTAAGACTAATCAGCCCGACACTCTTAATATACTACCCTCTTGACATTTTTACGCTGGTTTATGTTGTTTTTTCTTCTGCAGTTTAGCACCACTGCTTTTCTGTATTTAGTAGTCCCTTCCCAAATGAGCAGCGGGAAATGCCATCTTCCGTTGATCACGTGCAACTTAAAAACGCAAAATGAGAAAACATGATAAATTGCACAGTCTTGCCAAAACACATAGCAGCACCCATTCTTGGAGTAAATTTCACCAATATAGAAATAAAGTGGCCACTCTTGTATGCAGGGCTAATGAAGACTATGTAAACAATATTGTTGGTGGTAACCTAACCGAACACCCAAAAAGATTTTGGTCGTATGTAAAAATGATGCGGACTGAAAATCTAGGCATACCCACCTTAAGGACACACACTAAGCTCTGCACAACTGATAAAGATTAGGCAGAAGTAATTTTAAGTACTGTTTAAGTAAGTATTGATTTGAAATGATTATTAAAATAATCATTTCATATCACAATTTTTAACTAGGAATGATTCGAACATTAACATCTCTGACAAATTAAAGGAAGTAGACCTTGTTTCTAGATGGAATTGACGTCATCAGATGTTGAAGATGACATCATCTTGCGAAGAAGTGTGTTTATTGTTCTCTCCCAGGCATGTGATAGGTTGACTCTAACACCTCCACTACTGTCTATCTTTGGGGTGGACTGCCAAAGGGCCATTTAACTGGTGTGGTATATGGAATTCAGTGTGCGGACAAATTTGATCAACCTCCCAACCCCTACGGAAAAGACTCCAAACAACATTCTCGCTCCAGTTCTGAGCCAGCAGAATCAGCGGTCTATGAACATCATAAAGCCAGTGGACATGACTTTGAGGAAGTCAAAATCCTAGACCGTGCAAGCTGTTGGTTCGAAGGTGGAGTCAATGAAGCAATCTGGGTGAGAGCGGAACAAGCTTCTCTCAACCGTAGTGGAGGTGTTAGATTTCACTCTCCATATGCACTTGATGTGGTTTGAGTTGTTCCCGATGAATATCGATCTGTCTCATTCTGGAGCCAAGGAGCTTCTAAAGAAAGGTGGCATAGCCGAGGCCTGGTCATTGATCCCTGGTGCTCTCAGTGCAGTTGATAAGACAATGAAGGAGATTTTCATGAAGTTTGTCAAATCCACAGGTTCTAGAAAATTATTATTAAGTTCATTTTTACACCCAGATATACTTGTCAATGTTTCCCAAATACTGTCCTACACACAAAAAATATAATATTAATAATGCTTAAAACCTATTATAATTGATTTTATATCATTCTTTCCCCTTCAGGTGGATATTCAGGGCTCTTCTTAATGTTTGGTGCATACCATCGATGGTGCCAAACAATGGCTACCCAGGCTCAGTACTTTGAAAAGATGTGCGAGATGTGTGCCCTCAGAGATCCAGACTACTCAATAGGCAGAAAACATTGTGAAGTAGACAGAGCTGAGATTAACAAATGTGAGACATTACAGTGTACAATCACTGCTATTTCCTTTCTGCTTGGTCAACAAGGACCACCTTCGGTGTGACTGCAAGTGTAGAAAATAAATTTCTTTTCAGTCAGCTTCAAAATCTTGAATGAGAAAATGATCAAATTAAATTAAACCTTGATGAGATCATGAGCGACAAGGAAATAGAAACATTTGAAA
Organism: Ophiothrix spiculata; assembly: GCA_000969725.1. Lineage (NCBI taxonomy): Eukaryota > Metazoa > Echinodermata > Ophiuroidea > Amphilepidida > Ophiotrichidae > Ophiothrix > Ophiothrix spiculata. The sequence goes on along the minus strand of JXSR01S074284.1, from coordinate 19,009 downwards.
GCGGTAAATTTGAATTTGACATCCGTGTCGCTTGCTATGAACTAATATCAAGAGGTGTAGGATCACAACATGTTTTGGATATTATAAGAATTGTTTAGAAATGGGTCGCTTGTCTATTGTGTTAAACCTACACTTATATGCATGATGGCACTTGCCCAAGCACTGCTTGCTAAAGATTCTGCAAGGAGTGCAATGGAAAACCGCAGCACTCCTATAACACATTGATAGAACTTCATAAAAAACATGTCCAATTTCTGATGTCTTGTTAGCACAGATACTGGAACATATGCAATTGGCTTCTCAGAGATTGGCTCAGAACTTCTGAAACTGTATTGGCGGAAGTCATTGCCGCAGTTGTTGGTTCTACTGATGCTGCAAATGAGTTGCAGGTTAATAATCTTCTGCTCAAACGTGAAAATACCATGACAGCAGGTGTGTAGTAAACAAAAAAATATTAAATTAAGCAAAAAAAAAGAGCTCTTGTCTGAGCTTACTAAAGGTCAAAAGGTTTTTTTTTTTTTTTTTATTGCATTTTTCGGCCACTACTTTTTTATTTGCAGCCGCTTTGGTGCCGTTTATTTAACTTTTTGTTTCTCTCGATGTAAGAAAAAATAAAAAAGCAAAAAAACTCCTGAAAAGCTAAAAAAAAAAAAAGAGATGCGGTAAAATTTGAATTTTTAACCAAATGCGTGTGGGAAACTGAGACAGGGTTCTTTTTTTTCTTTGGCCTTACTAGAAACTTGGCGAAAACAAGCTCTCACAAAAGTTGTTACTAACTGGTGAGACTTTAGTAATGAGACAAAGGCTAAAATGACATCAGTAAATGATCTATACTGTGGTATGCACTTAATTTTCAATTTTCAAGAGTATGTTGATTCAGCTCTTAAAGAATGGGAATTAGTAGAAGCGGATGGAAGGAAACTTGGCAGAGAGAAGCACCTTCCATGGAACTGCAAAGAATCTGCAACATTCCTGGCAATAAGAAGCGCATGAGAAGCTTTTGGTCCAGATGCCAATGAACAGGTGGGTTCCCAAAGAGAATTCAATGACTACCTTGAACAGAGACGGGAACATAACTTCTTGAAAGCTTATCGTGGCAACAGATTTAACATTCCATTTTACAATGGTGCAGCATTGTATTACCATTATTATCATTCACACATCAGTGATACAATTTCATCACTGCCTATTCATAAGCAACACAATCAACTCACTTGCAGTGTCCAGGATCCAATTGTAATAGGAGGGATCACCAAGAAGAAGCACCATTGGGATTATTATAATGTCCACATTTCCACGCCTCTGATCAGGATGATCCAAGATCCTGTAATCTGTCATGCAGGCAAGCACATACTACACCAAACTGCAAAATTCAATCACCTCATGGATGGTAAACCCTCAACCATTGCTAGATGACAGTGCTTTGCTAGAGACAGTCTTCATAGAACTCTGTATGATACTGTTGATGAAGATGTAGAGTTCTTCACAAAGCAGGCTCTGACAATTTCACGTTTTGGTTCCCTACTTATAAAAAGAACATGAATTGCCAAAGAAAAGTTGCATAGACAATTTTAAAGTGCCATATATTACAGCACTATTTATAAATTTCTCTCGGATCTTTGGGAAAATATAACACTGAAGTCTATGGACTAATATTGAAGAAATATTCATGCATAACTTGGCAATTCAAAGCTCAAATTGATTGAAATATTGGATATGAGGGATATCTACCAATACATGTCATAAAAAGTGGGCTGTCAGATTCACTGAATGCCCCTTTAATGTCAAGAGTTAAATTGTGTACATCTTGCAGTTATTGTGATATGATCTGGGGCTAGGTATTGCATGAGCAGCACAAGCTATGAACAGGTGGCTTCATAACTCACTCAATAGTTATTCGCCAGTGGCAGTTGGTGGCTAGTGGTTGGCATTGTTATGATTTTTGATAATGACAAAGGCTGCCTTTAGTGGACAAGTAACGTCTTTACTTGCAGATATGGTCACCCAGTCACGTGCAGTGTAGGCTACAGATAAAGGAAACAACTATTGAGGAGATGGTGAAATTTGGTCTAAATGATATTGCACGTAATTTCATTTAATTCATTTTAAATTTATACAAGGTAATGAACAAATTTGCCAATAACAACAAAATTGTGTTCTTGATTTAAAGTGAATTTATAATGAGCCTCTTTCTGGTCAAACATATCATATGATAAATTCATATTCAGAACGTTATGGGCTTAACTAGGTCATGCAAAATTTTCAATTTTCGGTTGAACCCAGCAAATGATGTTTTCAAATCCTATACATTTAAATAAAATTATTCAATATCAATATCAAATAACATTTGACCTGTAATGATTTGATACGATATATAATATATAGTATACTTTTTGTAGTTGAAACATTTTATTATAGTTCAAACACACTTGTCTTTTGTTTAATTTATCATATATTGGAAGTGGATATTTTGGCGACATTAAAGATAACATTAACATCAAATCACCACTCACAAGAAAAGAAATGAAAAGAAACAAATACTCTACTTTGATAATGCCAATAATGATTAAATCTTTTTGTTCTTTCTTTTATTTTGCTTACAGATTTTGGCTGTCTATGATGAGATAATGATTTTATTCCAGCAGCTAGACCTCTACAAACCCAGTGGCTCGCGGATAGACAAAACTACTCTCCTGTCTTTGTTTAATGTTGGGTCGTGGCAAC
>JXSR01S074282.1:109913-121584 GCA_000969725.1 Ophiothrix spiculata | reverse complement strand
TGACTTTGATAGCCTCATATTGTGGCACTTCTGCTGACTGAGTTCTGTCTCTTTTATTGTCACTGATATTGGCAAGCTTTTTCCTAAAACACAAATATGCAGGAAAATGTAAAGTGCAATATTTAGAGAATGCTACGTACCAGAAACCACCATTTTGACAAATTATATCATACCAGAAACCAGATGTCAAAATTTCATCCTTACAATTATAAGAGTTCATATAATATGTGTTTATGTGTTGAAGATAAAACTGACTTTGATAGCCTCATATTGTGGCACTTCTGCTGACTGAGTTCTGTCTCTTTTATTGTCACTGATATTGGCAAGCTTTTTCCTAAAACACAAACGCAGGAAAAATGTAAAGTGCAATATTTGGAGAATGCTACATATCTTATTTAAAGGAAACTTGGACTGGAAGACAGATCACAAAAATTTGATGATAAATATGATTTAAAATGGTACATTCCTTCATCTCTGTTCATGATTAATTCCCCCATAGTATCAATTAAATAGATGTCTTTATATATATGTATCCATCCTTATAATATGTTATTTTGCTCTTTTCTTCAGATTGATGGTAACAATAACAGTATGGTTGATCGATCACGTATCATCAGTGACATCATTCGAAACAACTTCACACCCGCCATTACACGCATCATTAGTTTTGCGAAAATGATCCCCGGATTTCTAGCTCTTGACAAAGATGACCAAATCAGTCTGCTTAAGGCCAGCTCATTAGAAGTGCTATTGGTACGACTTGCTCATGTTATCAATGTACGAGAAAGGAAATTGGTGGGATTTACAAACTACCAAACTATATTTAATCCATCTGAGGTGAGAATTGTCATCTTTTTTTTAGTCTTTATCATCAAATCAAGTATGGAAAAAATATGCCTCGAAGGGAACATTTAACTAATTGTAAATTAATGGAAAGAAAGATTTGCAAATAATATAAGAAAATTAGAATATGACAAAAATAGAATAATTTCAGAACTGTGACATATTTGATTGTACGCATCCAGCGATTCATCATGATAATAATTTGTCATGTGAGTGCAAGAAAGTCGTATCTGCAATTGCTGCCATATGTTATAATTAGCACCTTATCAGTAGAATGCAAACAAATTGCTCAACATTTGTCACCCATATTTCAGTGGCTCTTGAAATGGTTCTCCAAGTGACAACGTCATCTGAGGAACCATTTCAAGAGCCACTGACCCAAGACTGGACATCGTACATTATGCAATGCAAATTTATGACAAATGGCAGCTATTGCAGATACTACTTTCTTGCACTTCCGCTACGATTATTGTATACTTTGATCAACACCAAATAGGTGGGCCTCTTCACATCGTGAATTAATACAGGTAAGCGTGTGCATAGCTGGACACAGCACAACTGCAGATGACGCAGTGTGCGTCACGTGTGACCGGCGCGCATCAATATCTACGGCGCGCATGTAACTGGGATTATGTTTACTTGCGGATGACGGAGAGCCTAATTATTCCCGCCTATTTAGTGTTGATCAAAGTATAGTTTGGGTTGTTTGTGACGTAATGAGATCTCAGGTTTTTCAATAAGTAGATAAGTTCTAAGGTTTCCAACATGGCAGCAAACAAAAGAATTTGACCCGTACTTTTTATGAATTATTCTGAGCCACAAAGCAAAATGATAATATTGACAGAAAGCATTTGAATGGTATCAAATGTAAAATTAATAGCTAGAATTTTGTCAATTTCTGGCTTCGTATGAAAGAGTAATTATGTTTTGCTGATTGTGCTTTTTTAGTGGTATTTAATAAATATTGACCTTTTTGGAATTCAGTTCACATGTGAAAACCAATTAATTTTGAAATAAATTAAAGGTAAATGCCTTAAATATCATTTTAAACACAAATAAGTATTTTTGGATGAATTTTATACATGAATATCCAGTCGACCATAGGCCTAAAACCTGAATTAAAAATCTCAGAAATGCATTGTCAAAGCACCTCTCGTAATATTTTGCATTCAACTGCATCATACCATCTTGACTTTACAACATTTTAGTATTTTACAACAAAAAATTATTTGAGTTTTATTGTTCTTGTATTTTTCCAGGTGCAACCGACTCCATTATATGAGATTGCAACAGAGGTGGTGAACTTTGCAGCCAAACTGAAGCCCTTACAGCTCACCAACTGTGAGGTAGCCCTCTTCTCTGCAGCTACTATTCTGTGTGGAGGTAAGGTTATATTTGTTGCATCCTTGCATGAATAAACAAATATTGGGGCAATCCACACGGAGCGCAGATCCAGATGCATCCGCATCTCCGAGATCCAGATCTGAGATCCGTATCTCCGTTGACGGCTTACACGTACGCATGTATGCAGAGTGCTGTACAGCAGATCTGGATCTGACGCCCGAGTAGCCATAGTCTACTGCAAAGCGGCTTACGGAGATGCGCATTCATCTGGATTTCCACTATCGTGCAGTGCGCCCCACTGTTGAGAACTTAATGGTTAGCCACCTTGCATCTCTCCAGGATTAAGCAAAAAAATCTTGGTAGGGGTTGAAAGAGTGAGTGATTGTCTCTTAAGTAAGCAAATATGTTTTGACATGAGGTCAAGTTAACTCATCAGAGGCTCGCTTCATCATGTGAGTGCAAGAAAGTCATATTTTCATGCCCTAAGCTATATTTATCATATACCTTGTCATAAGAATATAAATATCCCTCAGAATTTCCCTGTCTTATGTCAGTGGCTCTTGAAATGGTTCTTCAGATGACACAACCACCTGAGAAACCATTTCAAGAGCCATTGACCCAAGACTGTCCACAGTTGTCCACAAACTTCTGTACAGTTTGCTGAGGCTGTGTGGAATTACAAATAACGGGAGGGACGACAAATTCTCTGCACATCCTCTGTTTTTATTTAGCCTTAGTTTGTAAATTTGTCTAAGCTAGATTGTAAACTGTGGTAGTCAATTAATCTGGTAGTAGCATTTGATTATTCAGTTACATACTTAGCGGGTCTGGTCGGTCAGTTGGTTGGTCACTCAGTTACTTTGTTGCAAGACCAAGTTAAAATATGATTTAGAAATAGTCACTTAGGAAAACAATATTGCTTTTGAAACCCCTAAAGTCTACATAAAATAGAAATCTTGTATTTTGTAATTGGCTATAACCAGATAAGACAGACAAATTGATGAAAAAGGCACCAAATATAATGTCAGTATTTGTTAGTAAAGTATTTGCCACTGGTGTTCAAATGTTCCCTACTTTCGATAGTTTTCCTTCATTTAGCAGTGGTTTTTATACAAAATCTCTGTCTTCAACTACATCAAATATGTAGTTCAGTCGCTGTTTTATTCAACAAACAGATTGTAAACCACCTGTTTTCTGTGTGCTGATATTTGCTCCAACTTCCGACCATACTTATCTAGTGAGTCGCAAAGGAAGATTATACTCTCTTTTTAAGGCATTTTCAATCAATTATGTAAATTTTGGATTGTATTTTCTTGTTTTTTTCAACTCAAATTTTAATATGTTTTCTGTCGGTATTTTGGTAAACCTGGCATAGTTAAGGGAAAGTAGACCATAGGTTAGAGGTTCATATTTTTAAATGATAAAAAAGTTGAAAAGTATTTTAAGTAGTGCTTAGTAAAACTGTTCTCTTACATGTGTGTTGTGTCTGTTACATTATTATCAAAATTCTGAAGTTATGTGATCATAAAATGTCATAGATTGCAGATGAATGGATTACCAATATTTTGAATGCTAGACCAGTTACTAAAAAACAAACAGCATTTATAAGCAGATCATGTTTAAATGAATACTACTGATTTTGCTACATGCTAAAAATATAAACATGTTTTTTAACCAATGTTGGTCCCATAACTTGTAACTTGTAAGCATTTTTTGTTTCTATTTTGTTCATTTACAGATCGACCAGGTCTTAAGTGCCCTGGGCCCATAGAAGAACTACAGCTCCAAGTGGTACAAGCTTTACACTCACAAATAGCACTCAACCACCCAAATGACCGATCCGCATTCCCACAATTATTGACCAAACTAGCAGATGTCAGGCAGTTTAGTATCGTCAACTCAGACCGCATGCTCAATGTACTAGATAGGAATTGTCAAATGTAAGCTTACCCGACAGTGCAAGTTGTAAAACAACATTGGCAAACTATGAGGTGATCTCTGGGTCTGCACGTGATAATTATTGACATATGCCAAAAATTACCTCCATGCTCTGTATGTAGCCACTTAGCCACTATAATGGTCAGTTGTGTGACTTAGGGTAAACAGGCGAAAGGACGTACCCTTGCATGTTATTCACTTGATTTCTTGATAGTATGTCAAACTTGGCTTTGCATTTTTGACAAACTAGCAGGCTAACTGTGTAGTTGATACCCTCCCCAAGAAGGCAAAGCAAAAATTTTAACAAGTAAAAACATTGTTGCATACATGTAATGAAGCTAGGCATTAATTAAGATGTTTTGTCTTCGGCAACTGCTAAACAGTATTCATTTTGGTATCATTTGACATTTCTTCATTTGAATGCAAGAAAGTCGCATCTGTAATGGCTGCCCTAAGTTATATTAATTTTATGCCTTGTCATAAGAATGTGAAAAATCTCTCAAAATGTCTCTGACTTAAGTCAGTGGTTCTTGAAATGGTTCTTCAGGTGACGGTGTCACCTGAAGAACCTGAAGAACCATTTCAAGAACCACTGACCCAAGATTGGAGATTATAAAGTGCGCAATCCAAATGTATGACAAATGGCAGCTATTGCAGATACGACTTTCTTGCATTCACATGACGATTTATCTTTCCTTGTGTGTGACTAAATTACAGCAAAAAAAAAATAATACTGGATAGTGTAAACAAAAATCCATAGTGCATGGCCCACTGCTTGTATATGCAACCAGTACCCTGTAATTTTGTTTACATTGTGCCAGAAATTTTTGTTTGGTCTATCCTAGTGCATCTCAACTAGCGGTGTCTGTACTCTCTAAATTTTGCGCGTGGACAAATACAGAGTGGCGCTTTGACTCTCTCAAACAAAACACAAAGAAATACACTGAAAATGGTGCATTTGGCGCTTTAATACCCTGCAGTTTTCCAATTTTGTGATTTGTAAGAGCTAATTGAGAATCCCTGGTCTAGCTATCCTATTATAGAGTAAGTAATGTAAAACTAGCCGGTGCTGATTAGTAGCATAAAACAGATTGATTTACTCTAGATCCAAAACACGTCAGTAGTTGTCCCAAACTTCTCAAAAATTTGCTACATTCATTATTATGTGCAGCCTAGTTTGATTTGATGAATATGATATTGCACATATATTTACTGCCCCTTAGTGCGATGGTAAAAAAACATACCATGAGGTCAAATTTTGACTTTTCTATTTCAAAAGGCACAGCCGAGTGAAATGGATCAGTCATAATTGAGCAAATGATATATGAAATTGTTGCCTCACTTGTTTTGAAAGAAAATGTGACAGGAAACTTAAAATAAACTTTACGTGGCCTAAACTTGACCATATTATCAGAATGTTTATGTTTACAGACTTGGTGCTATTGAGGGTTTGATGCAGTTGCTATCCAAACTGACAAGTGTAAACTTAGAACAAATATGGAGTTTCATCACAATGAATTCATTATAAAAATGGTAACCATTTGGATATTATGAATCAACACGTATAGATTTAGAAGAGAGATACCAAATTTGTGTATTGTCTGTAATGACATCATCACTGGGCTCAAATTGAAGGTTTTTAGGTCTAGCTGAATTTGAAATCTCATTAGAATCAGAGATTCTGTTGCACGTTGAGGCAAACAATGTGCAAACACAAACACTGCATTACCCAAACGGTATGCAAAACTGAACACAAAGCATACATATGTTTGCAGTATTTACTCATTGCTGTAGGATTCAACATGTGTTAGGTTCCGTCAGTTTGAACCACATATTTCGATTTGGTGACTTGATCCTCTTTGTATCCCTCAAGTGTCTGAGGGAAAACTCACTACGGATAGCATGATTTTAGGTCATACTGTAACCAGGTGTCACACAGGGTGAGAAGAATTAGAACAATATTAGTCATGTGTCAATCATAGCTGGCTTTCAAATCAGACCAGACAAGCTCTGCAACTAGTCATATATTTGTCAACAAATGTATCATGTCTGTTGATCATACAAGTTTTAAAGAGGAATCACTACCTCAGATTTGGTGATTGGGGTGAACAGAGTACACCACACCCCAAGGGTGTACTTTTAAAAATGTCAAGAAGTTCTTCCCTATTCAACTATTGAACTGACTGATGATATATATTTTTGCCAATTTTCCTTCCTATTAATTTGGATTTTGGCCTAATCGTATTATTTTCTTTTAAAAATTGGTCAAGTATCAGGGACAGTGCCAGGTGCATTGCCATTCAACTTTTGTGCCCTTTTATTATGCTTTAAAACGACTCATAACAAATCTAAAGCTGATATTAAATCAAATTTGATGGCATTATGACAAAATTATGACAAATCATCGTTTGTAAGACTTTGCGCCAATTGACACCAATTGTATTTAAAACACAGCATGACGTACTAACAAAAAAGTGCACTTTGTTAATGTATTCATTACTAGTTGTGAATATTGATAAGTTGTGAATATGAATTAAAGGTTAATGAATATTCAAGAGTTAAAAATAGATGTCTTTCATGATATGAACAAAGGATTCAAAACTCTATAAATTTCATTGCTTTAAGTTAGACATTACGCATGATTCATGTCGATCATAACATGCATAAGACTTGCATCTTTAGTGATGACATGCAATTAAATGTATGGAACTTTGAAATATGATGAGGTATCAGCAAGCTTTTTCTTAAGTAGGGGCCGGGTGATTTTCACCAGGTCCAGGAAACACTTTTTTTTCAGATTTCTGGCGCCTGGTCCATTTTGGCTTAAGAAAAAGTTTGGGTATCAGATATGATGTAATTATCATAATGTAAGCAAGTCAATCAAGCACCAGAAGTGTATAATTTAAAAGGACTCGGTTATGTGTCAATCATGTTTAGTCCGTTCCAAGATGCGCATTTTGGTAAAATCATCTCAGACTTTTCCCAAAGATGCTTTATAAGAACAAAAATTGTTAGAAACTTGAAGATTGACACATCGCCATCCAAACACTGTACTTGTAGTTTCATTGCACATGGTTATAATTATTGTCAGTTTCTGTGTGATTGTATCTCCATAATTCACTAGAATTGACCTCATTGTAGCTGGATCATGATACAGAATGCAAGGACAGTCAGAATTAGGCTTTCTTGCATGTGTGCCAACTGGGCCCTCTACCCTGATTTATTGTTTACATTATCAGTTTACAGTAACTGATATCACATCTATACTCAAATCTTGAAGTATGCAGTAAGCAGCTGATTAATGCACATAAACTATTATGACCATATGGGGAAATACATTAGTCCGTATTTTTCAAATCATAACAACGTACCCAATCTTGCTGAATATTCAAATAAACTGATGGTTAAAGTTTGTCCATGTGTTAGCAACAAAATTAGCCAAAAATAATACCAAAATCATGAACGATTCAAGCACAAAATTTATCAATATGCAGTGATTTGGTCTTAATCAATCCTGATTAATCATTGCTAGCCTCTTACACAGTTCACAATGTTGTTGTTGTTTTACAGCTTTGCTTTTTTGTAAGGTTTTCAGGAGATTTTTTGCTTTTTTATTTTATTCTTACATTGAAAGTGACCTAAAAACATAATAAAGTAGCGCATATCTTTTTTGACAAAAAAAGAAAAACAAACGCATAGCGCTTAGGGTTTTGGGCCTAAGGAAGCTGAGACAGAGTTCTTTTTTATTTGGCCTTACTGTATACTTCAAGGTTTATATAGAATATACAGAACAGTAAAATCTACACGTTAGCTTCAAGAATGCAAACAGAAATGCCTTAGAAATGCAGCTGCAAAACTGATTCTGTATGCAGACTACTGCTCATGTTGTGATCCAGTTATAATGGTGGCCTGATTGGAACACTTCACTTGTGATGATTCATGATTATTATGTGACAATTTGTGATGAAATTGTTAAAAGTTTCATGTGGTTATTGATAATGTTACTATCCAGTTTTATGGTAAAGTTTTCGCAAAACAAATCTGTACATTCAATAAAAATTAGAGGAATGATTCCTACAGTTTATGATTCTAACCAAAATCAGAACCAAATTGGATTGCTAAAGGTTTCAAGCAAAGTATCTTGAAGTTTTTAAAGGTTTCAAGATCCAGCTGTATCGGTATTCTGCTCTGTCATATTATTGCTATGTCATGATGACATGACTTTTTTCAAGTTTACTAATATATAGATAAAGCACCTGCATTTTAGTTGAGTTCAAACAAAAGAATATATGTGACCGTCCAGCTCAAACCAGCAGTAAATGCCAGCTCTTGTCATTTTCACTTTTTTACTTATTTGCAAAGACCATGCTTTAAGGATTAATATGACACCTTAATGAACTTCACATGATTTCCAGAGGTCAAGTTATGGTTCGTTAAAGGTTGTCAGGGAGTAAAACGTATAACTGAGATAAATGCGTTCAAAGATTAGTAAGCCGTATATTTTCTGTTGATCGTCTTAAGAATATGCCAATTTATTTCACCTTTCCTATCATTGTCTTGAAATGAAACTTTGCTTGTATTTTGTAGTAAGCACTAGGATTGTGCATCTGTCAAAAAATCAATTTCGGCAAATTATGACCTTGACATGTATTTTCACCTATAGCGCAAAATGAAGTTTCTGGCATTTACTGCTCATACGGGCTGGAAGGTCACATATAGGGAGATTCGCTGGTTATTAGCAAGGACAAAGAGAAGTAATCAATTTTTCCTAATTTGGTTATGTGCATTTAGATAAGGGATCAGTCAATTTGGATCTGAGCTGGTTTGTTGTCATACAGTATTCATAAATGAATTATTGTAAGTTCACTATAGCTAAGCCTATGCTAAACCTTAAAGCTAAATATTTACAAACATAAGCTGTAACAGGTTACAAAAAATGCTTAATAGCTAGCTCAAAATCAAAAACATAAGAGAAATCATATAAGGTTTACATGTATCTAAAGATGTACAAGAACCTGTATATACAATTCTATATAAATATATATATTTGTGTGTGTACAATTTTGTAAAAAGTCTATCAAATGTGAAAAATTATTTATATTTCAGCAAAATTAAATTTTGTTTAAGCTTCATTAATATAATCTTGTCCTCGTAAGACAAAAATAATAAAGATGTTATAATCACATAAAAACATATTTTGATGGGATTAAGAAATTGAAACATCACCTCTTTTATCAAAAGACTTATTAAATTTAAATTGAGGTTATATTCAGATCTGAACTGCTTATCAAGGGCAAGTCATAAAATGTACAGCATTATGAATGCGTGCATGTTTTTCTGTCAGGTATATGGTGAATGTTGAGGCCTGAATAATGAACCAAAGAACTTAAAATGGAGAAGTGATGCTCGCTGCCATTTTGTTGACACTTATGGAGCAGTTATTGTACCCTCAGGTTTGTTTGTAAACAAACCAGATTGTTTGGCAGATTTTGTAAATCTTTACTTGACATATAGACTCTATGTGCATTTCATTTCACGCGCAAACTGTGTCCACATGTTTAGCAGCGTATATTGTGAATTATTCTTTGCTAGATACGCTAACTTTTCTGTGGTTCTGTTTTAAAGAGTCTCACAAGTGTAGCACGCATGGCTGAAAATGCCAGCGGTACAATAACTCACCCTCCATGAGAGACGATCCAAGATAGCTGCCATCCCATAAGATTTGCACAGCGGTCAAATCAAGATGGCAACGAATACTGCTTCTTCTTTATAATTTGTTTGGAATATACTCAACTTGAAATTTCCTTATAATGAAAAAAGATAAAAATAGTATTAATTGTATTGATCAGATCAATGGCAATTTTCAGATGCAAAATGGAATTTATACTGACTGTACCTATATGTAACTGAAAATTGAACATACCATATATCGTTGCTAGACATGTAGGAGGCCCCTGAACTGTCTTGTGAAATAATGACAATAAACATCCAGACTTGTTTCAAACAATTGCATTTTTTCTTGTAAGTTGAAGGCTCAAAATTATACGGTTTGTGTTTCCCAACAATAATATGCAATTTAAAAATCTAATCTTATCTCATAAAGTTATGAGCATACAAGTGTAATTGACTCCAAAAAGATACAAAAAACTTGCACGATGCTGTAAATCCATTTTGCACCTGAACACCTCCAAATCATTAATGTTATATGTATAAATGTACACAAATATATAAATGCGATGAATAAAATACAAAGAGAATTATAGAGGAATTTGCAAGTGTTATTTCTTATCTGTTTTTTATCTGTCCGATTTAAAAGATTAAGGTGTCAAATTGTTCATCTTGGACCAGCGATCAAGTGTCAATATGTGACCCTGTCGTCCGACCTTTCCCTTGGGGTCAAATTTTCAACTTTGTCCGATTTCAAAGATTAAGGTGTCAACTTTATGTAACAACCTGCTTAATATAAGCAGATCTTCATTAAATTGGATCCTTATGTCATGAAATGAGTTCATGGGATGCTTCACCTAATCATGTTTTTAGCAATTTCCATTCAACGTATGATCCATTACGTCACCAATGATGAATCTCTACAGATTAACAAATCAGACCATCAAGATTCTTCAGGATTTTACAAAATGTGCAATATCTTTTGATTCAGAGATCCAAATTAAACACAACAAAAATCTTGTAAAAGCCAATGGTCTACTCTATTATATAATTATAACGTTTGCTCAAAATTCTGCTGTTTTCTCAAAAGAAAAGTTCAAAGTTTGTTGCATTTTTATTGGGACACCCTGTATGAGGCCAAATTCCAGATAATTTCATAGATTTCGAAACTTAACTGTTCTGAATTTTAATCAAAACAATGTTATTCAAAAATCCTCTCCTATTTAGAAAATGTCTGATAGTGGTACAAATTTACCAAAAAATTACCTCTTCTGACCAATAATAAAATACTGGGATGTGGCCGCAACCCCTGGCTATGCCACTGATGCATTGTCTTTATCTTCTGTATTTAATACATTAGAAAAACGTTATCTTTGGACGCCGCATTTTGTCACTGGAGACACCTCAGACAGAGGCGTCGGAAGGATATAAAAGTGGTAAGACCTATTATAGTAAAAGTGGTGCGGAGTGTGGCTGCTTAGTAATTAAAAATAAGGAAACAACTAAAGCCCCAAAAGACAACAGTTACTACAGAGTGTCCACAAATGATTTATACACGGTTTCAAAAAAAACAGAAAAATATTAAATCTTAATTTTTCATAAAACCAACAGCTTTCCTACAATAGTGGATAAGTCTTCTACATTTTCCATAGGTTTCATCAAAATATCATGCTTCATTGCTTTGCATGATGACGTAATTGAAAAATGATGCAAACGTGGTTTTGATCTGTACAAATGCGGGTATAATACGAATAAATACCTGTAACATGCAAACTTACTAAAGTTTGTAAAGTGTAATGAATACAACTTGACCAAGTTCAAATAATCTTTCTTTGCTTTTGTAATTTTCTAAGATCTACAAAAAGCATTACCTTGCAGA
>JXSR01S074282.1:90920-105892 GCA_000969725.1 Ophiothrix spiculata | reverse complement strand
TTAAGTATTTCTGATTAGTAATTTCAGACTAGATGTAATATAACAAGGAAGATATATGGATGATAGGGTTATGAAATATATGTTGTACAATTTGTAGGATAATTTTACTACAATAATGATATTCATGATTTCCTTGTTGAATTTTGTTTTGTATGAAGTCACTTTAAAGCACTGCCTTTTGTGGGATTTTATTGATATTGTATGGTAATGATATTGGGATATACTGTAAAACATGTTAATTTCGCGAGGTATTTAATTTCGCGAATTTCGCGAGGGTAAAGAATTTGCGAAATTAAATCCTCGCGAAAATATTGTCCAAGTTCATGTTTGTTTATTGAAAAATGTAATGGAGCTCTTTTACATGTGTTAAAACACTTCGATTTTATGCCAGACGATCGACTGATGCTCACCCCTATCTTGTAATGGAATAGTCCATCATGTAAACAAACCAATCTGTCTGGCAACTCTGGCTGTCGATCGGCAATCGAAGTTTCCATGGAGTGGGGTTTGTTTGTAAAAGTTTTGATTTATTTCTGCAATATGACCTCTTACTTTTACAATTGTTTTTAAACATCATGTGTGGAGCCTTTTTTCATGCAGATTTTCTAAGGTATTTTAGTAATATTTTGACAGGAACATCGGAAACTAGAAGATAATATATGGCCTTCCGAATTCGGAAGACATACATAATCATCACAAATTTCAAATTCGCGAAATTTAATACTCGCGAAAATGTCACTTCTTGCGAATTCGCGAAATAAATTCCCCGCGAAATTTAAGTGTTTTACAGTACATGAGCTTTTAAGAAGCTTATATGAGTGTGGATCCACAAAATGTGGAATTTGGAAAGAAGGGGACTTTTTTAAGTAGATGAGGAGACAGAAGTACTTTGAGAAAAATTACAATATCAGGTATGGACCTAAATCATGACACAGCAACACTGTGGTTCAAATCCAGACAGAAGTGGTTAGATCACAGGTGAGGGGGCATAAAATAAATCTAAAGGGGATCGATCGGCTGTGGTAATGGATCACTTTTTCACAAGAAACCCAGAAACATGGATCCTACTAAGTCCATGGCATAACAGCCCTGTAGATTGAACCCAGACTGTAGTGGTGAGTCAGTCCCTGAGTGAGGGGGGGGGGGGAGATACTTGAAAAACAAGTCTGACAGGGATTTGTCACGAAAATGGATCACTTTTTCAGATGAAATCTTAAAACATTGATCTCATGATTTACTACAAAAATATCCCTAAATTTGGTCCCTTTTTATAACTCCGAGGCTGGAATGATATCGTCGTACCAAAACTTAGTATACCCTCCCAGGGTGAGAGGTAAATTTGATAGCCATTGCACCACAGAAACTTTCCATCATGATAATAAAATGACATGAAGAAACTTGCTGAAACTTTAGCTGAAGTAAAAGTGTCACAAACTCATCTGCCGTTTTGCAACTTGTTACTTTTGTCATCAGTTGTAACATAGCAATCATCCCAGGCAGCCAGACTGTCCAGTAATCACCAAGTGAGCCAAGTAGCCAACTTGTCGGACAGGCCAACAATCTTGTACAACACGATAAGCAAGCCGTGGCTACACAACACCAAATCGTCTCAAGCCCGTCTATAGGGAAATCTACTGGCGGAAATTGTCATCTAAGCACCGTAAACGCCACTTATTGATGAACAAACCCAAGTCTTAATAAGCCACACAAACGCAAGCCAATACAATCCTCTCTGCTGGGAAATCAAAGCAGAATGAAATCCATGGTTAGGATGTCATAATTTTGTTACTCCTTATCATGGTAGTGCTTAACACAGCACTGTGCATATTTGCGACTAGTAAATCAATGTACGCGACAATACGATTACAAATTCTACAATGTTGTTTACAGTAGCTTGTTTCGTACTAATCAAAAATTAAGCGGCGGATTTTTGTCCCGAGATAGATCACTTGGGTGTTGATTTGTAGTTTAGCGGTGTCTTCTTAAGACAAGAAATGTACAGAGAGAAGTTTAGATAGAAATAGGTCTTGTAGTCGTGCTGGCGGCTGACATTTTAATAAAGAGCAAACATGGTTTAATTCTCGTCTTAATTTGCATGATTCTAAGATGACTAAATAGAGGATTAATCAGGGCAGAAAATAAGGAATAGATAAGAAGTGAGTGGTAAACATGAAGGAATGAATCCACTTGTAATTAGAGTGTTAATTTGACGAGGGAGTTACTTTGTTTCAGTCAGATTAACTATCAGCTACATAGGAGAAGTAGTGGGACTTCCTGACTACCAAATAAATCATGTGCTTGTATTTTTGTATCCCACTTTCACTCTCCCCTTGTCTAGATGGTTTGCCTGCCTTGAAATAGGGCAAGAAATCACGGGAGATTGAAATTCACGGTTATTTGGTGTTTATTAAAATGAATTATTTAATATGAAAAAAGCAAAATATAGATAGATACCATTTCCACTCATCCAATTTTCCATCTGACAAACTATTAAATTTATAATAAATGATCTTATATTTAAGATGTTAACAAATCATCATACTCTATGGCCGTAACAATATCTAATAAGGGTGTGTTCTCACTATGATGTTTGGTACCAGGTCGTGGTACTCGATGCTACATCGAGCCCACTTCCTTCACCAGTGAAAACACGTTTTAAGTGGACTCAGACCTACATCCGAGATCGGTTCCGAGACCACCTCACGTAGGTGGTCTCGGTACCAGGACGTGGTACCAAATGCATAGTGAGAACGCATCCGTGCATCGTAAGTGTGCCCGGTTCACACACTTACTGGAAAGAAGAGAGAGCCGGAACATACAGTGCAGGAAGGATTATAGGTACTTTAAAGCAATTTAATTTGGTGGTGACAAAATTTAACAAATTAACAGCAACATGGCTGGGATTTAATTTTGCAAATTTTCTGTCTTGCGAAATTAGCGAAATTAAATCCCTAACGAAATTATGTGGTTTTACAGTATATAAAACAGATGAAATGTGTGGTGGAAGGGTGCCCTCGAAGTGATCAAAATTTCTTTGATTTGTGAAGTTTGCAAATTTGATCCATCCTGGGCTCGCTCTGCCATATATGAGTCTTGTACTGATCTTTGCATGATCCTAAAGTCCTGTTCCAATGGTAATGTTTCGCTATTTCTCTCTTCCAAGGACCCCAATGGATAAACTTTCTATAATTTGAGGAGCCTTTATGTTATCCATGCTTGCTGAGATTGCTATTTAACAAATTTGAACTTTTACCACTTCGTAATCAAAAATGGTTCAAAGATGTGACGACGGCTTCCATATTTGCATTTCCGCAAGTCATGTTTGGCATTATCCTATTATATCTAACAGATTATCCACAAATGATTACACCTTTAAATTGAATAATAAGATAATCCACGAATAGTCAACTTACAAAATCTGAAATTAAAGATTGAATCTCCTGATGAGAAAGGAGTTTTAATTGCGTGACTCATGGAAATTATGATTCATCGGAGGTGACAACTTTCTCATATTTTAAGTCCTAAATGGATTAAAGAATGTTGTTCCAATTAGCTTTATCCAAATACGGGTTATCCCAATTATGTGAATCCCAATAAGGGGCTATCCCAATTAAGTGAATCCCAATAAGGGGGTTATCCTTATTAAGGGTAGCCCAATACTGGTTATTCCGAATTAGAGTTATGTAGGTGAGAATAATTTCTGGTGGATTGAATTTAGTTATTTATAGGTCAAAAGAAATTGATGAAATTATTTTTGTGTTGACTTGGGATGGAACAAATTAGGTGAACAAGATTAGTTGTTTAAGTTAGTTTGTATTTTCTTGTTTATGTTTAGGCAAATAAAAAGGAACAGGAGAATGGTTGTTTTTATGATTAAACCTATATCATTCTTATTTAATTGGGAAGTTCAAAACTATACATGCCTTTTCAGTTGATGGTATTAATGCATAGTTTGACTATTTTTAATGTAAGCAACTGAAATGTAAAATTATAATACTTTTGCCAAGGGTATATAGGAGAATTGGAACATTGAAAACTACAAATAAACCATTTATAGGGATGTCTCCTTTTTTGTGGGGGGAGGGGAGTGGGGTTGGTATAGGCCCTATTATTATAGTATCATACCCTGTTTATATTGGCAAATTGACTTTAGTTTGGAGAAAAGTCAAATTCAACGTTTTGAAATTGACTTCATTTAAGTTAGCCTGTATGCATTGGCAACTCAAATATTAAATTGATAGTGACCTTTGTGAAGTTGACTTAAATCTATCATAACTTGAAGTTTACTCAAATGCATCATGATTTTTACCTAGTGTAAATGTGGCATTAGTCTCCCAGATTAGTCTTTCAGTGTTGTGCATCAAAAAAGGTGTTTGATAAAGATATAGGACCACAAGTCTTGTAAGAAATAAAATTATAGTCAGGTATGTCTATTTTCGTCCATTAAAACTATTTAACATCAACAAACAAAGACTTTTCTTTGATGGGAAAACTTAATGATGGGAATTTTTGTGTTTGCACCAGCAAGGAAACAAAGTGCGATCAAATCTCCCACCCATGCAGATACTTGATTCTTCTTAATTGCAAAAAAAAAAAACATCCCAGGTCAGGTTCATGTCTTATTAGGCATATCAGGGTGTGTTCATAAAATAGAAATATGTGGGGTTTGAATGGACAAGGGCACATTATGCGATCTTTGTATCGAGATGTCCCAATGTATGGCTAAGAGAAAAAATATTTATTTTTCAACAAATAAGTATGAAATGAGGTTGTATCGTCATACACGCCACCCCTTTTTCTGCCTTGTCCTATGATGAGAATCTTTTTGTGTTTGCACCAACAATGAAAATGAAAGTCAATCCAAGAAGTCTCACACCAATTGAGATAAATGCACTTGATTCTAAATTGCAAAGATAACATCCCAATGTGAAGTTTACCTCTATTTGGCACATATGAGTTTGTCAATACCATGTCAACATGAAGGGATATGGATAAGAGGTTCTCGTGTCATTGACCACTGAACAATATGTCTAGATTAAGGCTAAAGTCTGAAAACAATCATGTATCTTGTAGGCCTATATTGGTTTTTAAAAAGCAGGCAAAGAATGTTTTCTCAGTGCATGAAAGCTTTGCTTTTTGGTCTGTTCTGATTAACATTTAGTTGTGTACAAGAAAATATGTGATGGCTCACCCCAAAAGGGGGACTTTGAAGATGATATCAATTTTGATTTTTTTGATTTCATCTGTTGCAGCATTTTTTAAGCTTTAAAATTACACCTTGTTGAAAATGATAAAGGCGATCAAATTTTACAACAGAAAATCTGCTGGAAATTCCTGACAGGCCAGTGCCCGGAGGCCAGTGGCGCAGCTTTGATTTTACCATGTGGGATGATGGTGGATCTTGGTGGCATGCCCAAAAATGGGGGGTAACGTGCCCCCCAGTTCGGTATGTTAGTCGGGGGAAAAGGTCCATTTTGGGATTTGGACAATAAATAAGAGAAAAAAGAAAGGAATGAGAGAAAAAAATCAAAAGAAAAGAGAAGAAAAATAGTTTGAAATGCAATAAATTCCGGCGTTGAAATAGATGTATGTGCACTTTTTGCTTGTCAGTTTTCAAAAGCTACGTCAAAATGTTTTGGGTGTACCTTTTTAGTTTAATTCTCATGTCATTCTGGGGAAACTCATGCTTGTGCCCCCACCACTTAGCCCTTGTTTCAGGCTCTCAATATTGTTCGATTTAGTGTATACCATGTCTGGTACTCGCTGAATCAAACTAAAATCCCAGTAAAATCCCTTTCGCCCGGGCAGCGTGCTGCGCGTGCTGCCCGCGTTCATTGCTGGGTCCGTGGGAGGGGAGATCAGGGGAACGATACTAGTTCTACCACCACTTTTCCTGGGCATGCCATTGCTTGGTGGTCAAGGACAGAGCAAAGGCAGTGGGCATATCCAAGAACTTGCATGATTTTGCCTTTTTGAGCTTTTTAGGGGTAGACTTGGGAAACATTTTAATATTGTCGCCTAATAAACAGTAAGCTATCAAAATGATGGGAAAATTAAAACCTGTTTTGTTTGCTTTTGGTCATCTTTTTCCATAATCGGATAATAAATATTGATCATTTTATCGTGTGCACATGGCATATATATTTCATTTGTTTGGATTTTTGATTGGGGATCCTAAAGATAACAATCAAAAAGAGGATCAAGGCAAAGTTCAGAATATTTCCAAATGCCCAAAGGACAAGAAAAACTGATTTCAAACCATTATTTTTCCGATTTTGGACATTATTTGTTTTAATCCTATTACCGAGCAAGCATCACAACAAATGGCATCTTCCTATGCATGTGCCCAAGCAATGTATTTCTTATTATTTCGATATAATATGACAAGGATTAGTCAATCAAGGCCAAGTTCGATAGTATTTGGAACAAAAGATATTCAAATTTGAAGTGGACATTGGAACAATATGGCTTCTTGAATTTCATATGGCTTCAAGGTCACTGACCACTTGAATAGTTGTCATGAAGATTTGGTTTCAAACTTGTATTCAAATAGTAAAATCTGTTGCTACAGAGTACCAAATGTGTCCCCATAATCTTGTATAGTTCATTTGTTTCTAATTGTTTTGAAATTGAAAACATCTCTTTTGAGTTGTTGTTAGATGTTCTGAAAGTCCCCTATAGGGATTTGGTTTCTCAGGATATGTAAGGACCACATGTATAATGTACCAAATGTCCGACCAATCTCAAGTTTCACTTTTGAAAAACTTTTGGCCACTGGTCGAGCTTTTGTTGTTGTGTTGGGTCATTTGTTATTCAAAAATTCAACTTAATGACATTTCAAAGGCATACAACTGACCAAGAACACAATTTTATATGTCATTGTCAACTTTTTTAAACCTCAACACTGAGGGCCAAAACATAGTTGGCCTTCAAACAAAATTTTTGCTACCAAACATTTGGTTGTGATGTCAGAATGACGATTGACTTCAAATAAGATAACTTAAATACCGAGTTTAGACCAAATAAAATTTAGCGCTAAATTGCACATGTGTTGAATTGCCATATACATTGCCTCAAATGTTTGTTACCGGTTTATAATTTAAACTTCACTCGATTTCCGGAAGTCACATTATGGTCCGTCAATTTAAGTTTGTCAGCGAGTAAAAAGTATAAATGAGATAAACGTATTTATAGATCAGTAAGCCCTATATTTTCTGTTGATTGTCTTAAAATATTCAGATTTATTTCATGTTTCCTGTAATTTTCTTGAAATGAAACTTAACTGGTAGTTTGTAGTAGGCACACAAGGATTGTGAATCTGTCAAAATATCAATTTCGGCAAATTACGACCTTGACATGTACTTCCACCTGTAGCGCAAAATTGAAGTTACTTGCATTAACGTATCATACGTGCTGGACAGCCACAAATGTGAAATTCTACAGAGCACCTATTTTTGTAGAGAATCTGCTAATTGCTAAATCAAATGTGGGTCCCAGGTCCAAGTCTTAGAGGGAAAATAATTTTATTTTGGAATCCTCGTCAAGGTCAAAGGTAAAATCCTAAGAAATGACTGAGTAGTGTCCTTGGGCAAGATACTTACCCTCATGTGTGCACTCTGGAAGGTAGAGTCTGGGAAGGTAACAGACTCACAGGGAAGGAGGTGTGGGGATCCCTACACCACAAATATAACAAATTGTGGTGTCTGGCCCAATCACTTCGAATGAACGATGGGAACTCCAACCTGTGTAATACAGTCCATCCTCTTTACCATTTATTCCAATATCTTTTTTCTCAAATTGTAGATAAGAACGCGGTATTAATTTATGCGATTACATTAAAGTTATCTTGTAGACAAATACTGAATGTGAACGCATGCCATTTATTTACCACTGGTCACTGACCTATGCTAACACTTGTCAGTCACTTTTGACAGAAGGGTTCCTGGCCTTTTATGGTCATTTTTCTCATATTTAGCACTTTTGTACATAAAAAACAGCTGTTGAATGGGCTTTTAATGGCCAATATGTACAATTTGCATTTAGTATTGTAATGAACTAATGGTCATGAGGTTTTGTTGATTCTATTGGACAAGAAGTGTTTAATTTTCAGCTCTTTTAGCCATCTCTTCCATTTATATGTTTGATTTAGATACAATTTGATACTCATTAAAATGCACAATTCTGGCTATATTCATCCCTAGGGATCATCAGTCCATTGAGAGCATCAGTTAGAACTTTGTACTTCAGGTTGATGCATTGCACAATGCACAGAAACACCAAATACTAGTAGGTTTAGCTACTTGGGTATGTGGTGTACAATAAGATGCACCCTGTGAGTGAGAGTGTAGATTTGGTAGGATCTGTGCTGTGTACTCCCTTAGGAAGTGTTCCTCTGTCATTAGGAGCCTAAGTCAAAAGCCTAGTTGATGCGCTAAGGGGACCCTCTGACGAAGCCTAAAATCCACCGCTTCCTAAATAAGCTATCTTTGTAGGGAAAGCCTTAGCAAAACAGAGATAAAAGGATCACTCGCAAGCTTAAGACTATTGATGCTCACTTTGCAAAGTTGTTTTAAGGGTGTGTGTACTTATTATATGATTAGCACCTTGAGAACACTCAAGATGTGTATGAAAGAGATTGTTTTTCAACGACAGGGAATGTCGAGTTCAGAGGTGAATTGGCACTTTGTTTGAAGCTATCAAAATGGGACGAGTCTATAAGATGGAGCAGAATAGGAAATTGTGATTCTCTTTATGAAGTTGAAAATGTGTGAAGTTTCCTACCATGTTTCCTGGTGTTATGGCATTGGGTGGTTTGAAATGGGGTAAAGTGCTTGTTCACTCCTAATGTTAACTAGATTTTGATGAATGTTGATTGTTAATGCTCTATTTTAAGATTTTACTACCCAAAATGCTGAATATTTTGGGAGTGGTATAATTGAAGCTTGAAGTTATGAGGCTTTTTTCCTTTGTTTATTTTGGTCATTTTAATTTCCCTTTCAACAATGTTAAACTGATGATAATTATGAAAAATATGAGGTGCAGTTATGCCTGTAAATTCAGAGAGTCTCTTAGCTTGCATAAAAAAACACCCACCTTCTTCTTTCCAAAATGTGTACTTTTCGAAAATGTTCTCCTATATTCTGGAGAAAGAATTGCCCTTCTTTTAAGAAGGGCAATTTTTTATTATTATTATCAATAAATACATTTTGGCGCATTTTCACAACCAGGTCACTTTTGAAAGGTACTAATTTTGAAAGGGAATTATCCCCCTTCAGTTAGGGTAAAACTATGGTCACAGATGCCCGTACAGCGGTAGTACGAACAGCGACAAATTCATCAATGGCATATTGACAATTTTCTTACTGTTTTTTGCAAACTTCTAATGGTCTATTGACAAAGTTTTGCCAAACAAACATGGTTAAAAGTTCAATAAAATAGTCAAATAATCATCAAAACATTTCAGAATTGTTTGAGTTGTACAAAGTATTGTGACCATAGCATAATTTGTTGTTTATCCGGAAATTATTATGCTATGAACATATTCATGTTGTGGATATTGATATTTATATGATATTTAAAACGATTTTACGTATTTCTTAAAAATAAGTTATCTCCTTTTTGTACCAAACTAACTATAGAGGTATTGCTCACATGCATATACTTCACACACATTTGTCACTCAAGATGTAGGTAGAAACGGATACACTACTAAAATACAGGTGTGTATTGTTGGAATTATTTTCCGTTAAAGCAATAATGTAAGATTTTGATCAAAAAAGTTTTGAGTAAAACAGCTTAAAATGAAGAAATGTGACAATCTATAAGCTTTCCTATTCTAATTAATACACATGGAATTAAATTCGGAATCCCAAATTTAATTCAACAAATAGCCATTACAGAAAAAAGCATATTTAAGCCAAATTTGTTTCGAGGATATTTACCAAAAACACAACCAAAAGAAAAAAGTCATAGGTGACTGGGGTGCTTCATTTGAACACTTTATAGTATTGCTTTAAGTAAGAGGACATAAGTACCAGATTTTGAAAAGAAAAAGATTGAAGTATCATAGAGCAAGATTTTGCTACCCATGTTTGCAGTACTTCCTTATAACCACTTTAGTATTAACTAGCTCCCCTCTGACGAATCTTAAAGTTGTATAATAGGCCTACCAAAATATGGTACAACCAATTTGATATGGTAGTTTAGAGAGTTTAGAATTGAGGTGCAAAATTATTGAGGAGTTTACATAAGAGGATCTTTAGAACTTGTGTATTTATAATAAGACAGAAAATTGGACATTTGGTGAATTTGCCATTGAGTGATTTGTTTTACGAAAAAAGTTGTTTTGGTATGGGCATTTCAGTACATGGATAATTTGAATGGAGTAAATTTGTAAGTTTTATTTGAAGTTGATAAATCTTTAGGACAAACTCACTAAATGGCTACTCTTCAAAACTTGATATTCAGTATTGAAGTGAGTACATAACTCGCCCAGTTACTCACAACCATTTGAAGCGCATTGTTCCAATAGCAACAAAACAGTTTCAATTACCCCGTCGATATTGATCTAATTATAATGACTGTTAGCCATGTGATTGGTTACACCTCTGCCGCGCCCCTATTATGATGTTATCATTACCCTACTCTAAATGTGCAATGCAAACCCATAGAAAAAACAATGATACATTTATTTTTACAAGATTAGGAAAACTTTCAGTCAATGCTTTATAAATTTAGTCAAATAATCATTTTGAGACGATGAAAAATATTATAAGCAGAAAAAATGTAAATTAACGTGATCGAATATGCTGAAAATAATGATTTTTAGAGGCGTTTGACTGGCGTTTTACACCATGCCCAAAATATCACCGATGTCTAGTAAAAAATGTACGACAATCCACTTTAATTTGCCTTTTCTAGTCTTTTAATTCGGGATTTGATCTGCTTATAAGATAGGTAATAGTCTGTAGATAACATTAATAACCAGCTAAATACGTTGAAAACAATGGTTTTTCTAATTCAAGCTGTAAAAGTCCTGTATACAACATAATTGTTGGTCATTTTTTTATGGGTTCTACCGTTGAGTGTTCAAGTATACATGTTGAGTACATGTGCTCTGATGTGTTGGTGCTATATAATTGGCGTGACCTCGCCTATCTATAAACTGTTGAATAAGATCAATAGATATATTGGGATTTCAAATCGTCGTGTACTGGATCACACATATCCCCTGACAACGGTAAGTGCAATACTTTTGTGCACTGATCATTTTGATCATGGTTCAAAACAAGAAAGTGTGATCCACTTATCTTTGTGATAATGTAACACTTCTATACTGAATTGGTGGTCATACTGAAGACGTCATGTTTAGGCCTAAAACAAATTGTTTGTTTGCCTTCCTGTGGACAAATTAAAATTTTGGGTCGGTCGATAGAAATTTTCATGAATCAGCGATCGTGGGTCATTATTTAGAGGAGACACGCATTTCATACTACTAAACGTGAAATTTCTACTGCTAAATTTTACATTTTCTGTTGAAAATGGTGAGTTTTCATATTTTAGGTCTTTGAAGAAAAAATAATAAATAAACAGAGATGCCAGTTTTCCTGTTTTAACAGGATTTCAGGATTTGTTTACTCCAAATGTACGCGTTTTTATATATTTTCAGCCCCCTTTTCAGCTTTTTGCAAACATTTAGGTGCATTTTCAGTTGTTGTTTTTTGAAAGTTTCAGGTTTTTTCAGTGATACATACTGGCATCTCTGAATAAAAATTCTGACCAAATTTCTTTTGCATTTTACGGTCGGCCGTGAAGGGCAAACAAACATTTTTTAAGCCTTACTGTCTCCTAGTTGACTTTGACTTTGCTGACTTTTCAGTTCTTTGATCATTTTTCACACCATAGAAGGCAATTGCATAGGCAAAGATCAATTTTAACATCATCGCACCGCAGTGAATAGTGATGATTTTGATAACTGGACTTATGATTTGTGATTTTGATCATGAAGTTGGAAATCATAGGATTTGGATCTTGAAATTGGGGTGCTGATGTTTGTTCAATATTTAACCTATAGAGTACATCTAGATTGACCTCGAAGCGTGAGCAGACGAGCATGCGCCTCACTCAATACTTAACGTTCGCTACAAGGTCCACCCTTTACATCAAACTCATCTAATGGAGACTCATCGAACATTTAATGGTCAGTGATGTTCACCCCTTCAAAACTCTCCAAGTAGGTACTCATCAAAAACTTGATTGGTGATGATTTGGTTCATATGATTGGGTGATGATATTTGACGTTTGTTCAAACTCTCCCAGTGGATACTCATCAATAAGTTTTTGATGATTTGGATCATGAGATAAAGGAGGAAATTGATGTGCTGATGCAGCCATCACTTTTAATCCAAACTGTGGCACCATTGGGACCCCGGTCTCAAAAAGCTGTTAATCTTTTGATCCTCTATATTTCCTTATGTGTGGATCAGATACAAGTTAGGGGTTGATAGATGGATCAGATTAAGGACTCACAGAGTGACAAACTCTTTTTACTTTTGTGTTTTAAATATGGTTACAACATTGCTCCCAGAAATTAAAACTAGTCATTTCATCTGATATCTCTCCGACAGACTCAACCAAACCTGGGCTTCTTGCTCAAATCACTGGGCTTTTGTTTAGACCTAAACAGCATTAGACGTGATAGAGACTAAATTGAACAAGATTGAGCTACCCTTAATCAGGGTATGCAAAACCTGATATAATTTTCTTGAAGATTGAATCTATAGTAAAGATGTGATGTGATCAAACAAAACTAAACATTCCACATTATTTTTGATCTTGTCTGGTTTAACATTTGATGAAAGGTTTATAGATTACTTAGAATGCATGTCATGTGGGTTCAATCAAGGAAAACTTCAAAAGCTTTTCAAATGTTATTGAACCCTTAACAGCCAAGTTAAGGTTTGGCTGATACAGCCCTTAACCGTGACGTTTTACCAAAATTGTTCTACCTTATATTCCCAGAATTGCTGGTCCTTCTTCCAGACATCAGCGGAAGTCTGTTCGACCATGGTTCTTAACCCGCTTTTTGCACAATCATAGATGGAAAAGTTCCCCTGAACATTTTTGAGACTGGGCTAAGTATACCAAGTTTTGGAGTAGACCTATCCTTTGCATTCATTCTTTCATTCAAAGTGTATAGAAGTCCTCTGGCTTCGGGGCGCTTCGCCCCTCAACCCCCACTGGGGCTTCGTCCCTGGACCCCACCAGGGCCCCTTAGCTGGCCCCTGGACCCCCGGCCATGGGGACGAGTGCTCCGTTCGCTTCGCCAATTTGTGCCCCCCCCCCCAATGTTGAAAATCTTCCTAAGCCTATACTAATACATAAAATTGTACTGATCTGTGTATCTGTAGGTGCAAATCTAGAAAATTATGTTCATAGGTTTAAAAAATTTCTGAAAACAAATTACTGGTACAAATTTATGTGATTTTATCCCTTTTTAATTCTTCCCTTTAAGTTCTATAATAAGATTTGAAGGTAATCAAAAACAATAATTTTTTGGAATACAGACTTAAAACGAATTCAATTAGCTCATGTCCAAAGCTTTGGAATTCCAGTTTAAGTCTATGTTAAATTGTCTAAATTTAAATGATTAAATATTCCAATCTGATTTGTATATTCATTTGAATATTCATCCATAATCATCCAATAGCAACAATCTTTCAACACAGATGTGTAAATGTCGCCTAAAGCTTCATCAAACTGGAGCAGATGGTGTAGGCTGAAGCTGAATGATTCCTTCCAATTGGCCGTGTGGAGGCAAAACTTTATAGTTTGCTGGATTTTTTTCTTAAAAGTTACAACTGTTATGAGAATTGTTTGAGTTCATATGTTAAAGGGATAAATAATACTTAAATCTCTGTTAAGTAAATCAGGCAAATGTCAGGCATGTTATATTTGGGAAAAAATAAATAAATTGTAAGTGTAGCATAGGTCTTACATCCATAAATTAGATGTTAAAAACATGCTTGCTCTTTTTAAACTTAGTAAAGAGGTGGATCAAAGTATACTTTTGTCAACATTAGTGTTTGGGTTTTTTTGTGTGTGTTTTTTTGTCATTATTCTTTATTTATCACACAACAGACAAACAAACAAACATAACAGCATACATTAATTTTGGTAGTTAACATTAATTTTGATCTCTGTAGTTTAGTGGAACAATGCAAGAAAAGGAATCAGTATATTGTGAGTTCAGTCCTTGCTACTACCAACTTCTCATGTCCTTGTTCATGACATCTTCATCTTGTTTGCCTTGTCAACCTAAGCAATGTTGGGAAGTTGTTATGGAAAACATTGTGACCATGAGGCACGTTCAGATTAATGCACATCTTGGTAAGCTGCTTTGCATCTATACTAGACGGTGGCTACATATTATAGGTGTCAGATCTGGATCTTCTGTACAGTACTCTGCATAAAAGCATCAGAGTGGTCTACGAAGATCCATATCTGCTTCTGCCTCTCCATGTAGATAATCCCATTCAAGTGCAGACGAATATACATTGGCCATGTAAGTACTGTCTAAGATGACATGAAATGATTGTAATGTATTTTGATGTCAGAATGATATAGGGTCTACAAACAAAAAGTACATAGATTCCAGTTTGCACTTCAAGGTTTTTTTTCATGATTTTGCACTCCGTAAATGTAATGTATTATGATATTTTTATGATTATTTTGTTCTATTTGTTGTTGTCTTCTATTTTGAACTGCTGAATGCTTTTTGCCAACGAGTTCAAACTGATGCCATACTTCTTGCAAGTAGGCCATTTGACAAAGGTTAGAGTAAACAAGTACGATAGGATTGTGATATAATAGAAGGATATGTCGGTGTATTCCTGTAATAGCGCCCATATTGCCAACGTGTGTCAATTAAATTAATGAATTACCGATTGGGAAATTTGGTCTTGGGTAACATG
>JXSR01S074282.1:80546-90870 GCA_000969725.1 Ophiothrix spiculata | reverse complement strand
GTACTGATCTGTGTATCTGTAGGTGCAAATCTAGAATATTATGTTCATAGGTTTAAAAAAAATCTGAAAACAAATTACTGGTACAAATTTATGTGATTTTACCCCTTTTTAATTCTTCCCTTAAGTGCTATAATAAGATTTGAAGGTAATCAAAAACAATAATTTTTTGAAATACAGACTTAAAACGAATTCAATTAGCTCATATCCCAAGCTTTGGAATTCCAGTTTAAGGTGTTTTTTTAATTGTCTAAATTGAAATGATTCAATATTCCAATCCAATTTGAATATTCATCCATAATCATCCAATAGCAACAATTTGTCAACACAGATGTGTAAATGTTGCCTAAAGCTTCATCAAATTGGAGCAGATGGTGTAGGCTGAAGCTGAACGATTCGTTCTTGTAGGCAATGTGGAGGCAAAGCTAGATATTTTGCTGTTTTTTTTTTCTTTAAAGTTACAACTGTTACAAGACTTAATGGAGAGCACATTTTAATGGGACTAATGGTTATTAAAGCACTTATAAGTAAAATCAAGCAAATGTTTTGTTATCTAGAGCTTAGGTCTTACATCTATAAATTGCATGTAAAACATACTTGCTCTTTCAAATACTTAGTAAAGTGATGGATCAAAGTATAACTACTTTTGTTAGCAGAAGTGTTTTAAAAATCATTCATTATTTATCACACAACAGGCAGACAAACAAACAGCATACATTTGGTAGTTATAACTTTAATTTTTGATCTCTGCAGTTTAGTGGAACAATGCAAGAAAAGGAATCAGTATATTGTGAGTCTGAGAGGGGGTACTCAAATTTTTTTAGTAGGTATGTGATATCCGCAATATCTAACATAGGGTCGAGCGGAACTGATTTTTGGTCTATGGTCTATTTTTTTTCCTGGATTGAGGTCTCAGGAACTGCTTTTCCCCATAAAAATATGACTATTTATGCTGAATATTTGTACTGAGTTATTTTCTTCTAAAATGAGGGTCTTCGGAACTGAAGTAATCTTGAAATGAGCATCTTGGGGAGCCGAAGAGGATTCTTGAAAAGGGGTCTTGAGGGCGGCACATACCCATACCTTCCATCAATGTAAGAGACCCCCAGATTGTGAGTTCAGCCTTTGCTGCTATCAATTTCTCATGTCCGTATTCATGACAACTTCAACTTGTTTGCCTTGTCAACGTAAGCAATGTTGGGAAGCTGTAATGGAAAACATTGTGGCCATGAGGCCTGTCCAGATCTCAGTAATCCGCTTAGCTTACATCAAAGTGGTTTACGTAGATCCGCATCTCAGATCTGGATCATAGATGTACATCTGCAATCCTTGTAGATAGTCCCATTTAAAGCAAGTGTAGATAGATGCATTAGCCATGCAGCTACCATCCAAAGATGACATAAAATGATCGAGATGAATTTGATGTCAGAGTGACAATAGGTACTGTATCTGTAAATAAAACATACATCGATTCCAGTTTGCACTTTTTCAAGTTTTTTGCATGATTTTGCACTGTGTAAATGGAATGTATTATGATATTTTTATGATTATTTTGTTCTATTTGTTGTTGTCTTCTATTTTGAACTGCTGAATGCTTTTTGCCAATGAGTTCATACTGATGCCATACTTCTTGCAAGTAGGGCATTTTGTAAAGGTTAGAGTAAACAAGTACTATATGATTGTGATATAATAGAAGGAAATGTCGGTGTATTCCTGTAATAGCGCCCATATTGCCAACGTGTGTCAATTAAATTAATGAATTACCGATTGGGAAATTTGGTCTTGGGTAACATGTGTCATTTGATTGGTGACAAAGAATAGATTGTACTAGCTGTGTTTAAATTTCATTTATCAAGAATTGACAAAGATTCTCAAAATTTGGTCTGATGCGACAGGACCTGGATTTGAACCGGTGCTTATCATTATTGATAACTTGATAATCAACTCAACCTGTATTTTGAATCTACACCAACATTCTGATCCATTTTGGTGCAAATATATCGGAAAAATGTCTCTATGGATGAGTTTTTATGGGTGAAAATTTGCTCAATTTACTTAATAAGTGTCAGGAAACTTGTTCCTACATTGTCCGAGACCTTGACAGACAGGCACCATGCTAAATTTGACCGAAGACCTGATAGCATGTGAATTGATGATTATTAGGCTTTTTGAGGAAGTTTTGATGTTTGTTTTTGTGTTTGAAACTTGGACAAGATAGTATCAAATTCGATTTGTATGTCATATTTCTATGGTTCAATGATTGTTGCTAATTGATTTTGTTGCCGTAGCAATGCAAATTGATATGGTAGTGTCGCCAGTTATGTCTGGGATATGAAGTATTTGAATCAAGACGTGGCTTGAGGTGTGTTTGGGTAGGTTTGAAATGTCATATGCCATAGTAATCAATATGTAAGTCCGTTTTGACAAGACAATTGTGTGGTGCTCTGGCATAATGAGCGGAAAGTCGCGATTTTCAAATGATGTATAATATATCATGCTTTCTTTCTACAATTGTCATTTAGAGATCGAAATACAAGACAGTCCACTCAAAATCTGGCAGTAAAAAATTGTCGCAAATCGATTCTAAAGTTACTGATTACTACTAGTGTATTATAGCAAAACGCGATCAATTACCCGTGAATAATTGCACTTCCCGAAATAATTGACCTTCAAAACGCGAAGTATAGATTAATACTTATGAACTAATGCGTTTTATGTCAAAAAACGAAATTTGATCTTTTCACCATATTTTTACTTTAGCAGCCATTTATTCAAAATCTTCTATCGCGACTTTCCGCTCATTTTGCCCGAGCACCACTCAATTGATAAAACAATTTTGAGTGATTCTTCCAAGTCAGAAGGATGCGCATCCTGTTAAGAATGTGAACTGATAAATAGACTTATTCTGTGATTGATAAATCTGACTCTCTTTCAGTCACAATGAGAATTGATGTGGATGTGTCGCCATTTATGTCTGGATCCTCAATATCAATGTTAAGAATTTACTGACTTACTCAATTAACACACAATGACGAGAGCACTTTATATGACATACTATAGAAATGTTTCAAATATTAATGAACATTCATGGATAGTTGTAGTAATATTGACATAGGCCAAAAACATAGTCGGCCTCCAAACAAAATTTTCGCTACCAAATATTTGGTCGTGACATCAAAATGACGAGTTACTCCAAACAAAATAACTTCAACACCGGGTTGAGACCAAATAAAATTTCGCGCTAGATTGCACATGTTATTGAATTGCCATATACATTGGACCAAATGTTTGTTACCCATTCATACTTTAAATTCGATGGCAAATATTTGGTGACGTCACGACCAAATGTTTGGTAGAGAAAATTTTGTTTGGAGGCCGACTATGGTTTCGCCTTAACAGAGGATTGGTGATGAAAAATCAATACACCACAAAATTTTCAAATGTCTAATGTTTGGTGATTTTCAACACCAAGCATCCATTATTGATTAGAAGATGCATATTTGGAATTAATGTAATAACAAAGACCTGTTGCACCAAATGTTTGATAGCTCAAAAGAACTATGTTTTGACCCTTACAGTTTCATCAAAAAGAAGATATCAGAACCTTCCCATTATGCCTAGCTTCAAAACGGATATATTTATGAGTTGTAATGAGTGGTATTAGTGACTAAAACACAGCACAATTAGCAGACCTCATCCCAATGTTACATTTTAGATGTGTTTCATTACTAATACCTCTCATTACGACCAGAATAAAAAATTCCATGGGATACAGTGCATGATGGGAAGGTCCTGATATCTTCTTTTGTTTTATCAGCTACAGATGTAGCACTATAATCGGGCTCGACTGATTTGGTTTACTGACAAAAGAGGCCCGCCAGGGCCTCATCTGCGGTTCGGCTGTCAGTGGCTTTATAGATTACAGTTCTATGTAGAGACAGTGACCTATGACCTATATAGGCGAGGGTTGCAAGTGCGACCACTACAGATGTAACATTGTGCAATGTGTGCACTATGCTAACACATTACTTTAAAATGTTATTTCCCATGTATTTTATCTCAATGGAAAACCTCTGTGAACAGTATACTTGAGAAGCTTTGCTTATGAGACCAATAGAAAAATGCTGTAAGAATGCACTATGAACTGTTGTTCACCATGATTTTGCCTTCCAGGAGGGAGAGATTTCGCAAATATTCCTTGTTTTACAGTATTATCTGGTTTGACCGTAGTTGAACCAAATTTGATTGGAAATCAATTGATTTTATCATGATTAAATCTAAATCTGGTGGTTGTGTCTTAAATACAGTTTTGATAATAAGCAGATGGTAGGCATGATCTTGTTTTAAAGCAATACTGTAAAGTGTTAAAAATGAAGCGTCCCCTGTCACCCATGACTTTGAATTTTTTTAGCTTGCTGTGTTTGTTTTGGGTAGATAGTAATGCCCTCCAAATGATTTTGCTTAATTGTGATGGCTTACCCCAAAAGTGGGGGACTTTGCAGATGATATCAATTTTGATTTTATCAGTTCATCTAGTAGTAGTAGTAGTCTGTCCGCGCGATGACGGACTTTTATTCATTCTCTATAGACCCCTTCCGGGGTATGAGAGAAATTGACACAATAAATGATATACAATAGACGGCGCTAATTACATATGTTAGAGCATTTTCTAAGCTTTTAAAATGACACCTAACTTGTTGAAATTGATCAAGGCAATCAAATTTTACAACAGAAAATCTGCTCAGTGGAAATTTTTATTATTTTCTTTATTATTTGCTGCCTATTTTCATCAGTTTCTCGAAAAGTGTTCTGTCGCAAAGTCCCGCTTTACGGGGTGAGTCATCACAATTATGCTGCTATTCTTTTATGGCCATTTGTTGAATTAAATTCGGGATCCTGAATTTAATTCCACATATATTAGTATAGGAAAGCATGCATGTGCTTTTTATCCATTTTTCAATGCCAAAACAATTTTTTGACAAAATACACTTGAAAACGCTTTCAGATAGGCACATTCCTTCATTTTATGCTATTTTTACTATATAAACCATTTTTAATCAAAATCTTATAGTATGTTGAAAATATATATATGTTGTTTAATAACTGGATGAGAAGTATTGTAATATATGTTGTTTAACAACTGGATGAAAAGTATTGTATAGGTTAAAAAATAGACTAAATATAAGAATTGAATAAGCATGTTTCAATACCAAGATGTAGTAATAATATATATTATCTAAATGAAGAAGACCAAAGCAAGTCTTTGCTGAAACATTTATCATCAGATAATGAATGTGCAGGTATCCTTCAGGATTGTCCATTTTGTCTTGATATAATCTAACCCAAAAGCTGAAATACATAATACATAAGTGGCAGAATTGCGGTGCCATTTGCCACTTGTAGAGGAAAATTCTGGAATGTAACTATTTTTAAGGATGTTTTCTCCATGATTTAAAATCTCCCAGAAGATTTGAGGTGCATAGCCTGGATTTAGTAGCCCGGGCTGCGCAATAAATCCTAGTCCAAAACGGCAACGGATCTAAGGGCCCGCTAGCGGCATCTGCCTATGTCGGACGGGTCGCTAAATGATCTGCCTATATTGGACTGGTCGCTAAATGATCTGCCTATATCGGATGGGTCGCTAATTGTATTATTACCAGTAATTAGGGCTACTGTGCCCTTTTTCGTTGTTATCCCATTGTTTTTATTTCTCTTTTCTTTATCCCACTTTTGTTGTTGTAGACCCCCGGGGTGCGCGCGCCCCTTTCGCACCCCCCTGGCTACGCCAATGGAATTCCTTGAAGATTTAGTACTTCAGCTATTCATTTGTGCTGATACCTTATCTTCTGAAATAGTAAATGCTTAAGATTTTTAATTTTCACATTTGCTAAAGCTTTTTTGAGTACTTCAAAAAAACTAAAATGCTTATCAAGAAAAAATAACAAAAACATACTGTAAGGAAATTGGCTGTTCATTTGTAATGCATTCTCCCCCATGTTGATGAATGACTTCTATTCTATGTAGGATGTTGGTAATTAAAGGTGTAGGTTCCTATTTTTGGATGCGTATAATTTACTTTTAACTGATTGACCTTGACCTCTGAAATTCATTGTGCAAGGTTTCAACCTTAGCTTGTGTCTTGTTTTCTCTTGAGAGGCAAAAGTCGGTATGCAACCCTGGGGATGAGGCTGTTATGTAAATATAATTTTACATTTTGTGCTATATCTCCGAAATTATAAAGAATTTGGAAGTGAAATTTTGGATTCATAATCAGAAAAATATCTGCTTTCATTTGGCATCAAAAAATATACTACTTCCGGTTGAGCCCTGGGGATGAGAACATGATCGGAACCTACACCTTTAATTGTACACAGAGGGAGTATGTGTATGTAATGTATTGCCAATGTAATCACTGTCCAGTACACAGTCAGTCGGTACAGCAGAGGAAACAGTAAATTGAATTAGCGACAACTTTTCATAACTTGTGCTCACCCTAATCTTAATAATTGACTTGAAAATCTTGCGTATTACTTCTGCTTCAAAGCTAACATTATTAGCAAGATTGAAGGCTTATTTGTACGGCTTGTTTACGTATGCAATGCCATGGCACGGTTCTTGATATGTCTTAATCCTTAGTTTCCATCGAGTTGTTTGTTAGATGGTCATTGATTTTAATCATTGCATTTAAGAATCATGGTAAATTTTCTTTTGGCGTTGTTTTGAGACAAGTTGATTTGGTAACGGATATCATTTGGCTTCTCTTCCCCATAGAAACATGCTTGGCTGAGGCTCTGGTGGTGGTACAAGCTCCAAATTCTTCTCCTTGGTTTCTTCCTGTGAGTGTTCTTAAACAGGGAATATGACTTAGGAGAATAGTAAGCTAATTGATTCTGAGTTTCCTGTTTACTAAAATGCAAAATACTCTTATATTTCATCTATATTTTGGATCATATAACTTTATTAATTGCCCATGCTCTATTAAACTCCCAGCCCAAAAAAATTCAAAAGAAACGTGTTAAAATCATTCAATTTTGTAGCATTTTCGTGTATCATTAATCTTACCAAAAATCCCGAGTAACAGGAAAGGTACCGAAAGTTAAATGTGCAATTCATGATTTCGATGTGACAAAAACCTCACATCTTTTGTAGCTACTGTGTTGTAATTATTGTCGGGGCCCCGACAATAATTAAACAATGACACGTTTTCTCACTTTTCTAAAAAGTCCAAGCACATATGAAAGAATGGTTTGGGCATCGTAACATATACCAGTTGAGGATCCTTATAAGCTAAAAAACTCTGTTTTAATAGAGGTGACCTTGAGGGTGAAAAGTGGATCATGAATTGCCCCTTACGTCAGGATTTGTCTTTTGAAAACTGCTGGTGAGCATTAAATGGCTCTCCATAAGTTGTTTAGGTGAGAACAAAATATGAGCTAAAAGCAATAATGATAGGAAACCTCACATTCTAAGCGGAGCTCTAAGTTGCTCATCTAGAGCAATATTATTGAGAAGAGCAATTAAGAAGAGCAAAACTCTGTAGCTCCTTTAAAGACAATCCCTGTTACATGACCATTTTGTGCAAATTTTGATTTTGAAAATCGGTCTCTAATAATCACACACCCATCATGAAATGTTGCCGCCTAGTTGGCGATTAATAGGAACAATATGGTACACTTATTACTGACTTTTATCATAACATTTTTGACGATCAATAAAACATAAAACAAAAATATCTTTGTTCCTTTGCTGATGTAAATTGGCCAATGCTGGAACCACAGCGGTGGTTATGAATTCCCATCAAAGCCTTTCTCAAAAGGAAAAAAAAAATTAATTATTTAAAAAAAACAAAAAAAACAGAGGTATTTGCTCTGTTATTTCACCATAATCCTCCCCATTCCCAACCTGAAGAAAAGTTGACAGATTTTTGGCAGCAATTTTGTTGAAAAAGATGGCAGATTCTTTAACATTTGTGGGTTTGTCTGCCTTCCTCTATGACAAACAACAACAGAACAAACCTAAAATGTTCAGTAACATATTGCACCCAGACAGTTCAATGGTAAACAAAAAAGTTTTTCTTTAAAAACCTATAGGATACCGAAAAAATGACACGTGTTGCATTTGTTCCTATATTTGTCAAGGATTTATCGTATGCAGTACTTAATATCACATTCAGTCTGTCGGTCTCTTTTTCATTTTTTTAAGCCCAACATAAAAATAAATACTGATCTTAGCCAAAGTGATTTGTACTGCAGTCTGTTTGCATTTGTTTGCATATCCTTTACATGCGATTGAATCAAATCAACAACATTTTGAACAACAAATCAAACTTTGGTGAAAAGAAACAAGGCCATATACGGGAGGAGGCCATATACGGGAGGAGAATTTTTGCTTATATTTCATCCAGGGCCTCCTAGAATAGCAGTGCTTTGTCACTGAAGGAGCTACCCTGAATAAAGAAAGCTTAAATAAATAAATAGTAAATTGAATTAGCGACAACTTTTCATAACTTGTGCTCACCCTAATCTTAATAATTGACTTGAAAATCTTGCGTATTACTTCTGCTTCAAAGCAGGGTAGGTAGGTCGGATTTTTTTTTTTTTTTTTAATTTTCTAAGTCTATGTTTCACATACATGAACACAAAATATATGGCACATATACAAAAACATCTTCACTTTTTCTGTAACACATCTTTTTTTTGTCATTTTGAATGTCCTGCAAGCCATATCTTGGGCTCCCATGAATCGATTCCCATCAAATTTGGGATTTGGAGGTTTTTTACCATGCTCAAAAAAATAAAAATATCTAGGGTCGGTGGTAAAATTAGGGTAGGTCGGGTTACGCCAATCAAACAATTTTTTTTTTAGGCCTAATCGGTCATCAAGTTTGTTTGTGTACATTTGTGTAGATCAAATCCCAGAAGCGGTACCTCACAGCTAACACCTTGATATCAAAGAAAGAGAACTTGTAGTTTGCATTCAGCTTCATCGGAGCTTGCAAAACTCTTTTATATATTGATTGAACGGCAAACGCCTTGTTCTATTTTGGTGTAATAGTGCCGCCTAGCATGTGTATCTTTGAAAATTGCCGTTGGATATAAGTGTATTGACAATGCTTGTGTTATACCGACATAGATTTGACAAGTTTGAACACAAGGGTTTGTTGGGGTGCTGGCTGGTCACCCGCAAGTTATTAGTATTTTTTAAACAAACTTTTCGTAAAGAATGAAATGGAGGCTGTTGACTTTGATGATGAATAAAAATAATCAAATGACATTATTGTTGATGGTCATGATGTGAAACCAAGATCATATAAGCGATTATAATGTGTGTTTTTCTCCTGGGTATCTCTTTAATGGTCTCTTGATGTGGAGCAGGAGGTTGAAGAAGGTACAAATCTCACCCATTGATTTCCTTACCTTAAATTTGGAGAGAGATAACTCTTGGTGTAAAGGAGTTTAGGTACTATTTCCATGGTATAGAGAAGTGCCCCAGGCCCAGTATGCAATACTTTCCTGGTTTCAATCTGCCCAATTCTTTTGTTACTAAAGTTTTTCCCCCAGTTAAGAAAGGGTGATGTTGAGTGATCGTGTACTCCATGTTGTACTTGTCAAATACCGTATATTGTCGTGTGCACATGGAAAGTTGTTAGTTCAGGGAAAGGGGTGGTAACTGGATAAGGAATTGTAGATGAAAAAAAAATATATAAAAGGACTACATTTTCAGTGATGAACCTGTGACAAGTTTATGATAAAAAAAATATTTAAATTAAGGGAACACCTCAGAACTCCACCAGTGGATGACTGCTCAGAACTGCCGGTTCTGGTTGGTTGTTCCGAACAATGGCAACAGAACTACTGGTTTTGAAGTGATCCTCTAGGTTTTTTAGGCTGTAATGAGTAAGATTCCAATTATTTTCAGTTGCAGATCCAAGAGGGAGTCAGAGAGGGTGCCTGATCCCTGTAAATTGGCAAAACTCTTATAAACTCAGCCTAATTTGGGCTAATTGTTGGTACAAACACTTACAAACATCCCTCACAGGTCCCTGTAAAATTCAGATCCAAGATCCACCACTGTATTTTCCAATAAAAGTTAAGCTCAATTTGTTCAATATTTTAGTAAGTATCGGTCAAATTGCATATAGAGTCACTTTTTGTTGAAAGAGAAAAAGGAATACATGTTTATCATGTACAATGTAGAGTGTCATTCTTTTTAATATACATTTACCCCTCAACCCCCCTGACTTGCGCAAGTTTTAAAACTAATGTTATTAGTTCATTGGGTTGTACCACACCTGCCGGGACCGTGTGGTCTCAACAAAAGAACACAA
>JXSR01S074282.1:54136-65859 GCA_000969725.1 Ophiothrix spiculata | reverse complement strand
TGCTTGAGGAATTGCGTCTAATCAAGATTGAATTGATAGAATATAATATACTTACACTGTGATTAATTTCCCCAAAGAGGTATCTATTTCACCCCGCAGGGACTCATCAAAGTCATGCCCCTAAACTTTCCCCCTTTTTTATTCCACAGACTGATTTTTATGTATCTATATAGGAAACAATCTTACAGACGTGACTGAGCAAGTAATTTCTTAGTTTGCCTCTATTAAATTTAAGCTAGTTAAGCACTGAAAAATTTTATTTATCCGTCTAACTCCTTGGTATCAATTTTTTGTAATCTTGGGTTCGCCTAGAGTTATTTTAGGATGAAATATGTTCGCTCCAGTTAACACATACTTGGGTCATAATAGTGCTCTTGTTCAGTAAATTATTATCTTAAGGTGAATATATGGAGGGAAAAAAAACCTCATTTGGTGTACTTTTCAAGAATATCATTCTCATTTGAAGGAATATTGATTAATTTAAATGTGACTTGATTCAACTTCTAATTTTTTTTACACAAATATTGATTCTGGCAAGTTAAAGCAATACTATAAGATTTTGATCAAAAATGGTTTATCTAAAAGCGTTTTCAAGTGTATTTTGTAAAAAAAAAATTTAGCCACCAAAATTGGATAAAAAGCACATGCATGCTTTCCTATACTAATACATCCCGAATTTAATTTAAAAAATGGCTATAACAGAAAAAGTAAGCATCTTTTAGCCAAATCGTTTAGAGAATATTCATGATCTACTAAAAACAAACCCAATAAGCCAAAAAATCAAAAGTCATGAGTGATAGGGGGTGCTTCATTTTGAACACTTTATAGTATTGCTTTAACATCTGTGAAAGCACATGCGATAGTGCAACAACATTTCCCTGGCTTTGCAGCAGAGATCCTGAGTTTGATTCCCTGTCCTAATGCTGTGTATGTTATTGGTTGTCAACCCTAACTTGCTTGTGCAAAGTTGCTTCTGAAACTTGAGAAGTGATAATGTTTTGTATGTAAGACATCAACGTTGCCACAACTACAGCAGATCTGATTGGCTTACAAATATGTTTATGTACCATTCTTCATAATCAGGAGCAAGAACAATTTTCACAATTTCACAGATTGATAAAAAGAATGACACATGGGTACTATATTCATGATATTTTAAGTATGTATATATAAAGTAAGTTATAACTTTTGAACAATATTCTTAGCACTCATGGCTGTGGTCACACAATGCTTTCACATTAAGGTTGGCTCATTGGTCATTAGGTTTAACTTCATTGGTAGCTCATTATGGTTTACTTCAATGTTTACTCTAATCCCGAACAAGAGCATGGTCAGAAACAGACAATTCTGATAGAAATGCAACAGAAGTGGCCTCAATTTGAAGTAATCTTCCAAAGATGTGATATTATCACCATATTCACCTTCCACTGATTTGCTCTAATCGAACCCTCAGGCTGGTAAACTTGATTGGCTTTGCGCAGCTCTATTACCCTGTATTTGTGTGGTAGATTGAGCAAATTTCCCGAATAAAATGAAAGAAGAATGATGAAAAATCAAAGCTTTGGCTGAGTGGAAGCCTGACAAGAGAGTGCAGTACAGCAATTGATTTTTGGATGCAACTGACAGAAGGGTTGATGGGATTAAAACCAGGCATCACCAGGGCATGAATGGGCATTATCAAAGTCTTATTTAAGTAAGACTTAATATATTATTCACAAGTTTTATAATTGTCCTTTCATTTTGTAAAAAAAAAAAGTGCAGAACATTTGATCATATTCTTCCTCCTCATCAAAAACCAGTAACATTTTAAATTTTCTTAGCTTTTAATGTTTTTGAGACATTGTGTTGTCAAATCAGTATCATTTTAGCTGTGATAACTCTGGTTCAAGTTTTGATTTACCCTAGCTAGATATGGTCTGTGATCAACCAAAGCAACATCATGCAGCTGTCGGGAATAACCACCATTTTGGAGAGCAAATTGTCCAGTGTCAACCCAAGAAGCAAGATATTGTACTGATTTTTAGACAGCAAAAATTGTAAAAAAATAGTCATTTGTGCTTCGATCAACAGCTCTTTGAAGGGCAAAGTTGAAAGTAAATTATTTTTCTCCTAAATAATTGTACACAGTATTGTATAACATATAAATGTGGATTAAGGCAAATTTTCAACTTGATTATGTTGCTCCGTATCACACCCAGGCAGAAATTATACAAAAAGATGCGGCAATTATACATTTTGGAGTGTGCAGGAGAGTATTTGGTGTTATATTACATTGTTTAATTGCTCACTTGCTATAGCTGCTTCTTTCTAGCAATCCTCGAGCTCTCGACTGCACTGGGTTCTCTTGGCAGATAACACGCGGCATCAAGCATTTTGCCCCAGCAGACAAATCAGCAGCTCCTTAAATTGTTACTACGATTTTTCTTCATTCCATTGTCATTATCCTATCCTTCAGGTCAAATTTAATTTGTTGAAGATGATAATACTCTTCATCATCTAACTTAATCCATCACAAGCAAATGGGATTAGTGATCAGGGGTTGGGGTTCTCATGTGTCTGGGTTTAATTGGTGCCAGTGCTAGCTATTTATAATAACAGTCATCTGCTTCTGTAGAAATGGGAAATAGGACTACGTATCTGTGTAAGCTTATTTTTATAGGTTTTATTAGCCATTTACCGGATCTCATATTATTTTCTGTAAAGAAATGGTAGCCTATTCATTTTAGCAACATTTTAGATAGAATTCCTAAAGCAGTTATGGGGA
The DNA here is from genome assembly GCA_000969725.1 of Ophiothrix spiculata. NCBI lineage: Eukaryota > Metazoa > Echinodermata > Ophiuroidea > Amphilepidida > Ophiotrichidae > Ophiothrix > Ophiothrix spiculata. The sequence continues at coordinate 63,095 of JXSR01S074282.1, read as the reverse complement.
AAGACCTGGTATACATTCCTACATGTGGGATGTCCCTTTATTTGGTTGGAAAATTGAGTTCAATTGTGGTTTGAAAAGATTCATCAAGATCAAGTAGCATATTGGTTCGTAAGCACCACCGCACTTTTCTTGAGTGGAATCAGGAAGAAAGAAAGAGAAAGCAAATTAGAGTTCTGACACGCCGGCCATTGAGGAATTCAATTGCAGGGGCTTAATTCGCTTTTCATTTTAACTTCTTGGCTATTCATTGTGTCATTTAATACTTTTTATTGGTTTTTCTTCTGTATATGTCAATTCATCATTGTCGTGTTAACACATGGCACAATTTGGAATCATAATGTCCTTTGAAGGATTTCAAGTAAAAGGATTTTATGAAATTGGAATAAAAAGTATCCAAGGCAAGATTTATTTTTTGATATATATTATTCCAGTTGTATTTTGAATCAAAAAAAAATAGAACATCCCACCTAGTTGATAATTATTGATAAGATTTAAAGGTATTAGCCATGATTCCCTTGGATATGAAAACTTTTGAAAACTTGTTGAGCCAAAGAAAGACCTTAATAGAATCAAACAAACAAACACAATTATATAACGTGTTCTAAAAAGGCAATTTTCAGCCAAATTCATTTGATGGGGTTCTGTCAGCAGTGTTTCTATTTTCCTTAAGTTTGAGATTCCAAATGTACAGATGTTGATTTAAAAGTGAATATTATTCTTTAAGGAAGGTTAAATATACTTAGCAACATGATCTCTTCACTAAAATATATTGTTGGTAACAAAGAAGTTTAAATTTTAAGAAATTAGTGATTTATTTCTAGAAACATTATCACTGAATTTCTCATTCTCCGGAGAATTACAAATTCAAAGTACAAATAATTGTCTGTTTTACTATAAATGTTCCAAGTTCAACAATAATGGTTATGGATATTACTTAGTAGTTGAAAGTACTTTTTCAAAATGCAATAAAATCAGTAGGTGTTGAGGAAAGTTGACCTAAGTCACTTTGATGATCGTGGCCAATGTCTTTAAGTGGCTCTGCATACATTCCTGGGCACCAGAGACTCCTGTTTGTTTGTTTGTTTGTTTTCTTCAGGTCAAGATGTTGTTGTTGTTTATACTGAATACTTGATTATGTATATTTTTTGCCCTTGAGTGTATCAAGATAGTCTGTGAAGGTTAAGAACATCAGAGTTTTTATTCTGTACTCAACAAAACAATAAATCTTAGCTTGTTGTTGTTTTGTTGTGTATATACTTTTGTTTCATCAGGTTATGATTGTCACAGTTTGTTTTTAGATGAACAGTTGGAATGGCTGATAAAATGATGAAAAGAGAAGAGAGAAAAGTGTTTCCAGACCAAAAATTGAACCTTATATCTGTCATCTGATAAAACATGATGCAATTAATTAGTATTTAATAGGACAATAAGCTTAAAATCCATTGTTGTACAAAATCAGGGCAATTGGTCCCATAGGGCAAGCTGTCCTATATAAGAGATAAATGTAGGACAATGAGCCCAAAGGGGCAAAATTGTCTTATTCATAAAATAACTTGACCACTATTACGCCATAATTGTAACATCCTGATAGTTAGGATCACTTCTAGACCGTTTTGTTTTGGTCATGGTGTCATTGTGTCCAAACCCTGCTGCTCCAGGCTTTCAGACGGCCAGTCTTGTTGATACAGAGATGGGCATAGGGCGCTAATTTATTTGTTATCTTATTGTTTCAAATGTTGATTATAAGCATGTCAATATTGTTTCATGTTAACAATGGATGACATAATTGTACCAGAACCTTGATTAAGTTTCACTCATCTGATGCCTCTCAAAGGTTGCTGAGGAATCATGGTGCCTGCCCCCGCTGCAGACAGCTCTCCGACGGCTGTATTGTTGACTCAGGGAGAGGTTAATTACTGGTCTGAAATGTTACTAAATTTGTAAATGCCATGTGAAACTATTTCAACAACCATGTATCATATTAAGTTTCAAGTGATAGGCATATCTTGTCCATTTGTGTTTATTTGGAACCATGATGTCCACTCTTGTTTGTTCAATATGCTGTTTTTCTCATCCTTATGAAACATAAAAAGGATGATAAAGGGTGATGGTGATTTCACCGATTTGATTTAGCTCAACATTCAGATATCATGCTTCCATTGACATAGAAGAATGATGCCAAATAATTCAATTGAAATCATGCAGGTATAAGAATGATGCCAAATAATTCAATTGAAATCATGCAGGTATAAATATATGTGTTCATTCTTCTTGAACTATCTGTAAATCCAGTAGACATTTTTTGCACTCTAAGGCCAAAAAAAGTTGTTTGGTTGTCCTACACCGCCCGCCCCTATTTTTCGAAACTGGGAAAAAAGTTTTTACTGTACAAAAGTATACTGTGCCTATAATGTTCAGATTTCCAAAAAAGGGAATTTTTTCTTTGAGAATTTTGATCTTTTGAAAATAGTTTTTAAGTTGTCGTTTTCAATTGTTTACATTTTAAAAGAGATTTTTCGGTACAGTAGACTTTTTTGCATCTTTATAGGGCCATAATTTAGTGTAGCTTTGACTTAATACATTTTGGGAAAAAATCAATAAAAAATATGCCTGCCCGCACTTGCTCAAAAAAGTTGTGGAGGACAACCTGCAACGTTTCTTTTGAGGAATATGATATAAAAAATATATATTTTTCTTTAGGATCAAGAGGTTGCATTTACAGCTGGTTATAGATGAACAATCACATATATATCTGAAACTTAAATTTGTTAGAACAAGTCACTCTAGAGTTAACCTGAAAAAAATATGCATCCTCTCATTAATGGGGAATTCAAATAACATATGACACAAAATAAAAGATCACTAGACTATAGTTTAAATGATAGAATTATCTAGATTTACTAACAGATTCCGTTTCTTTATATGTTTTCTTTCATGTTTGTTCCTGACATATTGCTGGATACCTATCTTACTCATGTTGCCGATTACAGGATTTTATCACAGTAAGTATAATATTTTATAAACTTAATTGTGTTGTGATCAAACAAAGAGAATCGGAAATCAGGGAGATATGGTTTTGTTTCTAAATGTTTTAAGCTTAGCCTTTTACTTACAAACAGTTAAAAGGAAATGTTTTGGGTATGGTGGATAGCAAAGATGGATATTCCATTTGTGATCATCCATTATACACCGCCAGTAAAGTATGCATTTGTAAGTTTGAGAAGTAGCACAAAATACACACGTATTCTGACATCGGGCCAACTTTACTGGAGTTTTGTGGAGGATGATCACATTAAGGATTTAGAACAGAGAAATTAGAAAAGAAGAAAATCAATTTTCAATCAAATATTTTAATTCAAATATGGACATTAAGTGGTTTACAGATCTGTACAAATTATTGGTCATTTGTTTGATAACTGTTAACAGTTATGTTTCAAGTGTTACATTTGTCAATAAATGATATAGCCAGAATTCTTCAATGAATTTGAGTGAAACAAGAACCGAAGCTACCAAAATAACACTGAATCAGTGTTCTTATGTGTTCGCCAGAGGAGAACTACATTGGCCTATATATCATCCAGTGTGGTTAACCAATTATGCACAAATTATTTTAAATAAGGCACTACCCTATAATAGGCACTACCCTATAATTTTGGTTATGAGAACCAAATTACCTCAACCATAAGAACCCATTCAAATCTAGACATTGTGAAAATTGTTTTTTTTTTCGATAATGAAGAGTATGAAAATTTTTGCAAATTTGCTAACATTAATATAACAACCTTGCAGTAAGATTTTTGCCACATCAAGATTTGTAGTAGAGCTAGTTATTCGTATGATCAATGTTTATGGTGTACGTGCGTAGTTTCAGCAGATACTAGGTGCGGAGGTTTGGATCTAAAGTATACTTGCCTCGTTTGAAAGACAGACATGTTAGAATTGATCATTTCTGTATAAAGAAGAAACAACTGTTTATTGTGATCGTTTACATGACAATGAAGATGATACATGTGACTGTTCATCTCAAACCAGTCATAAATACAGCCTCTTTGTTCACAGAATAATTAGATATTTTTCAAATTTCAGATCATATGTTTGAAATGAAACAGCCGGTGTTCTGAAAGGTTGTGAATCTGCAAAAATCAATTTGCAGAATTAAAACCCTTTCATGTACTTCACTTGTAGTTCAAAATAAAATTTGAAGCATTTATGGTTGGTTCGAGATGAACGTATAAATAGACAAATTGAAAATTAGCTCAATATAACTTAAGACGATTTAGTAATATTTGTCCCAGATATATCAGTTGACTCGCATAAAAAATCACAGCATCTCATTATTATAGCCCTCCTTAAAATGAAAATATAATAATGATAAGGGAGGCAAAGTGCACTATAAAGCCCCTGTATAAAAACATTTAAATAATGCAGTAAACAAATGGTATATATGCCATACAAGGAAAAAACACTCAAATTTGACTTGGGAACTTGTCACACCCGTTCATGCAATCCTGTTTGTCATCCATCTCAAATAGTAGGATAACAACATCATCCACTTGAGGCATCCTCAAGTACCTCTTAACCCCACCTCCTCTCCTCCTCCCATCCTCCTCAAGTATGCTCAAGTGTCATACAATACAATAGTTGATGAGCACATGATGAGCATGATTGACACACTCTCTGACACGAACACAATGCCTGGTATTTTGAGACAGGTGATAAGGGGCTCTTGTTTGTCAATAACTTTTATTTGTTGAGTCCAATTTGAATTCCTTTAATTATGGATTGATTCTTTACATTTGTTTACAGTCTAGGGAATGGGGGCACCCAAATTGTAACCATGCCCAACCAGGAAAAACAGATCAAAGGGGTGTTTTATTTTAACAACAGAAACTGCTCGAAAATTGCAAAAAGAAAATGGGTTGCAGATTTTGCTGACAGCTTTTATTGTTGTTGGATTTAATTCGTGAACGCGTGTTTATGGCAAGTACGCAGTGATCCCTGACGCGAGCGTATATTTTCAAGGTTGTTAAGTTCGCGTGTACGCACAAGGCTCTGAGTACGCGTTCACGAATTAAATCCAACAACTATAGTCATTTTTGTAAATGAAACCCATGGTTTTGAGGAAAGTTTAGTTTAAATCATTGGGAGTTGTTTTCTTCACATCCGATTTTCATTTGTGTTAATTAAATTTTGAACTGCCTTGGTTGCACATGATTCTTAGCCTTCCCCTCCCCTCCTATACCTCTAGGATTATTATTGATTCATTTGAACAGTCAAGTATTTATTTATCAGAGTAAATGGTGATATATTTACTTAGATGTACTCGTGTCTAGAAAACATTGTTGAATTTGAGATGAGTCAGCGTTTAATTATGCATCGGCTGTTTGGATGCCAACAAATGCCAAAAATAGTAAAAGGCTTGAAAGACTCCAATATATGATGGCACGTACAATCTTGAGAGCACCTAGAAACACCCAAGTGAATGCCTTTTAGGGGATTTAGGATGGCAAACAATCTCATCTATTCAAAATAATCTGAGAATAAAATATTTTGATAGACTTCGTAATTTAGATCAGAACCGTTGGCCTAAACTCATGCTCAATGCCACAAATTATATTTTTATGTGTAACACTGATAAAAAGAAACATCTCCGTTGGTTTAATTACTTGCATAATTTTCTTACTGAATATGGTTTTGGTCACCTGTTTGACAATGAACATGGAGATGGTTACTGGGTTAACCGATTGAAACATATTGTTAGCAATGATGATGCTCAAAAATGGAAAGCTGGCGTGAAGTCTAAAGTGTCTCTAATTAACTATGGTTTACTTAAAGATAAGCCTAGTCTTGAAGAGTACCTGTTAAGCAACCTTGATTTTTACGGAGCCAGTTTAAAATTCAAAGTTAGGTCAAATACACTGCCATTAAACGCCCGGTCCTATAGATGGAATAAGGACGGAAATACTCTTTGTCCACTTTGTAAGTTCGAACCAGAAGATCTCAAGCATTTCCTTTTCGTATGTAAATCCCTTCAATATATTCGTGCCGCTGAATATCGTAATCTTGAGCACATGTTGACTAGTAACAATTTAGACGCAATCTGGCACTTATTTATTTCTAGTGATATAAATGTTAAGACATGTTTTATGTTGGGTTTGTCTAAGACGTTTTTTCAGGATATTACAAGTATTGATATAAACTGTGCCTTGGAAATCTTTGATTTTGTATGTAAATCATATCTTAAACAAGCGTGGTCGCTTCGTTATGATTTGATCAACATTTAATGATTCATTTTAATTTTTACTTATAATTCGTATAATTCTGTATTGTAATTATTGCATATTGTTCTACCAAGTCACAACGGTATTCACCAGATAGGAATTACTAGATTGATATCGAGCTATTGCGCCCTCTTCCTTGGGCCTTTTACCTGGTTGAATTCTTGTCAAGTGAAAATTATTATGATAGAGGTAGATTATTTACCATTTTGTGTTTTTCATATTTTTCTTGCACTTGTTCATATATTGTTTTGTATCTATGTGAACGCACCGTTCTCGTAACATGTGCCGCTGATGTAAAAGCGTATGTTCAAATAAATAAATAAATAAATAAATAAATAAATTCCATATCCAAGGAGAGCATCCTCAGTCCTTAGCCAAGGAACAGAGCCAAGTTATCATATTGCAGAGGGCAGTACTATTAGTCACAAATTCTTCATCATGTTCATTGCTCATTCACTTTTAGACTGAGTCACACATTCTCTGCCAAGTCTAATGTAACATACGTTAAAAATGATTCAGATTTTTGGAATAATAAAGGTAACACTATCAATTTTGCTGCTTATTCTCAAACAAATTGTTTTTAAAAATTCCTTCTGGCACTTTCGGATGATCCTGTGAGGTTTGGATAAATGGGAGTCATGATGTAATGATATTTTCAATTTTATGGTGTTACTTGTTTAAAACAAATTATACCAAGTCTCATGATTTTATGATTAGCTCCTTAAAGTCAAACATTTCCCAATTGTTATGGCTCAAATTTTGGAATTAAGATTTTTTTACTTGGTTCTCTGCAATAGCCCTATTTGATATCAGTCAGAGCAACTTCTTTTTGCCTTTAATACCACATTAACAATCAAGACAAGGATCACTTCAGCGATAATTGGTATGTTGGCTGTCTCTTCGCTTATATTGTCTTTGATGCAGCATGATCATGAAATAAAAACTCTTTCATAAGTTGAATATTTAAACAAAATGATTTAAAGTTTTAACGTCATTGTAAAAAAATTCCCAGAAATGTTCAACTACATTTGATACATCCGGTATAACACAGAAATTAAATTTTGAAAAAGATTCACAAGCAATAGAGACTATAAGACACCAAAAACCTTAGCCCAATATGGACATTTTTGTTTTTGTTCATGTTATTTTCCATTATCAAATCAAGCCAACTGATATTAGGAATTTTACGAGTCCAAAAACATACAAAACATTCATGCTTGAGCTAGTTTATGCAAACACGGTCATTCAAAAAAGATCCCGCTGATACCATGAAGAGTGCGGCAAAAAAGAATAAAGAGACCTATATCACATGAAAATAGAAGTGTGTCTATGAAACAAACGACAAGTGTTATCACATTTGATCTTGTGATATCTCAAAAGTTAAGTGTCAAATAAACTCCGTTTGAAACCAAAAGCAAGCCGGCATGTTCTTTGAGCAAAATAGGGTGTGTTCATTTTATTAGATATGACTTTTATTTTATTAGACATGACTTTTATTAAGCGTGTTAATTTGACACAATGTTGAAAAGATTGGATTTGTTTTGTTGTTTTGTATACATGTTTGTTTCGGCTCTGTCTGGTTTCTAAATAAATAAGTGTCAAGGTTTGAGCATGGGTGTAACATTAATAACAATGATTTTTTTTCTTTCCCTTATTTTGACACTTTGGGTGCTTTAAAAAAATGATAATAAAAAAACTGGCCTTACAACTTACACATACCCATTCATGTGTTTTCATGTATATAATTATAGAGAATAAGGGCTTTTTACATTGGTATTTTAATTTTTGCAGCTTTTCTCTTGATTCTCTTTTTGACCTTCTTTAGTCCCTTCATACGGTCTCCATTTTTCACTTTTATTTTATTTTCTTGGTGGACCAGTAAAAATTGTCCAGCCCTGTGGCAGATTTCCAGAGTGCTTGCTGTTCCCAAGTTGTATATACACTCCCGGTCAAAAGTGTTTGCGCACACTTAAATGCGGGTAAAAACATAATTATTATATCAAATGACCAAGACTCTGAAAAAAATCATGTTTTTATAGGTGCTTAATGTAATCCATATGAATGATCTATGTTTTCTCTGATATTCGGTCTTCCATAACCATAATAAAAATTCCTTTAAATAGGAATTGTTCGAGCAATCATGAATGAATCTTTTGAGAGAATGTGATTTTTCATAAACAATCAATCAACCATGTCTACACAATATGACATGCATACCCCATGTAGGAATCTATTCTGACATGGGACCAACGGTTGTGGATAATAGTCCCAAATTCCGAAAATTAAGAAAAATAGGAAAAACGACATTCATAGGAATTGGCAAAGGCGTCATAAAAATCATCATAGAGATCTTTTTCAAATTTTCTCTAAGAAGACCTTTGGAATGGATATTTTTGTCCTAAAATACCCTCAAAAATTGGTATGGGTTGACTTTGCGAACGGCACCGTCCTCCGTCAATTCATAATCCGAGGTCCCCCACCGGGAACCGGTACATTTAAAGAAATAAATGGATTTAACTGAGAAAATGCGTAATATTTCAAAAGGGACTGGAGGCATCATGGGTAGTTTTTGTTGGTGTAGGGATGTGCCAAGTAGTGCTAGGAAAGTGAAATATGGTTTGCATACAAATATCAATTTACAAGTAAATGGGGACCCATCCATGAACCAAATTTGAGTC
>JXSR01S074282.1:19099-33764 GCA_000969725.1 Ophiothrix spiculata | reverse complement strand
TTTGTAACAATTTGTAGTATAAAAATTGTATATTTCTTAGGTTTCGTTTGTAATTATGTACAGCGCTTAGTGGCTTTGTTATGGGCGTTCAAAAATCTCACATTATTATTATCTGATTATTATTATTATCATTATTATTTATTCTACATATGCAATATAGTGAAGCTTGAAATATGTAATTTTCAGTATGGTGAAACGGTGGTGAAGCTTCAGATCTGCCAAAACTGACAAATGTGAAGCGTCACCTTTGGAAATAAATCAAAGGGTGAAGCCTTGACTAACAAATTTGCAGATATAGTGATACCGTGCCTTTGTTTTTTGTCAAGCAAGTGAAGTAGTGGTGAAATCCTGACGTGTTAAACAATTGGCCCAGGTGAAGAAAGGTGATGACGTGAGGAGGGTGGGTCCAGGCTTCAAAGTGACGCCTGCATTAGCCCTGGGTCAAATGAGTGAAAATAGGTATTTTTTATACAGTAAGATTCGAGCCTGTAGTGGGTATGGGTTAAGGCATGTAAAAATGTTTATTTTAAACATTTGCAGTGGGAAATAACCCTGTTTCTCTCTAATCAAAAATGATGAAATGATAAAATTGTGTTTGATTTGTCACCAACACTTTCATGATAACAGGATCATTAATTGCCACTTTTTAAGAAAACTTTTAATATCAAATAATATTTTATTGAAATATTGTTTATACAGAAAAAAGGCTCCTGAATACAAAGTATTTAGATGTTTCTCAGTGTCTTATATAAATTCATAGTTTGTAACAAAATGAGTCAGGCAAGTATAGATCAGAGTGCAGATATTGAATTCCTACCAAAACATCACTTCCTCTACTTCTCCCATCTGAAATTTCACCCGAGTCGTATCACAAGATCACGGTAAAACAAACAGGCAACCTGTGCTCAAATACAATCTGAAAATATCTTCATTCAAGTAATTGCCAAGTCAACAAACAAGTTGTGCTTATAAAGTTGTAATAGATTAGCTTGATATGATCAGCCGGGCCTCTAGAATTTCCCTTGCGTACCTTTAATTTTGTTCATCGTGGAGATTTATTGAATGGTTATCTTAACAGTCGTTAACTCGCGTCCAGTGAAGCCTTCATTTCGTAAGATTGGAATCACACTTGTAATATTAAACCATCAACTGACAATTATATCCATGGTTTAACAACTAGCTTAATACCATGCCCTAATTTTTCTCCCTTACTGTCGTTTATCAGGCAATAATTGTTTAACGCTTTGTGTGCAATATGAGAAAATGTTGTCACGAAGAGAACTGAATAGTTTGAGAGTTTGGTGAGGTATATACTGAGACAGTGCAGACTCTGAACCAGTAGATCTGGAAAAGTTAAAGTATGGTCACAACAGCCTTCGACATTCTTACAAATGTTTAAGATTGTTTTTTGACCATTTCATAAGGTTTCTTACGAACGTCTTGTTCCGGCTGTATGATAGAATGAAATGCTGATCAGTTCCCAAGTTCGCAGACATGTCCATATAATGACATTGAATTTATAAACGTTTAGTTGGGTGTCGATCATTTAGGCGCTGGAGCACAATTAGGCCACAACTATGTGCGGCCGGCCGCAACCTGGCCACAGCCTTGATTTTCCAAGATGGGGCCATTTTGGAAAAATAAGGCTGTGGCCAGGTTGCGGCCTAATTGTTCTCCTATACCTTACACAGTCCCAAAGTTAATGTTAACACGACTATCAAAATGAGTACCAATTTGCTTTGTAAATTCTATATTCACATAGAATCTCTATTTTCTTAAAGTTTATCTCATTTTTTATTTGAAAGATTTTCATTTGATAGTCTTTCGTGAATTTTAGTATCCAATGTAAATATTGATGATATATTTGTTATGTTCTCTTTTCCATATGTATCTTTGATTGCTGCCGCCTATGATCTCCAACACATCATCATTGACCGGCTTTATGGATTCAATCACATTGTTATGGATATAGTTTGTAAGTATTCAAGCATTTTCTTTTTTTTCCCCTGATTTTCATTGAGCATATTTCTGCAGAGGCCACTTTATGGCCATTTTTGAAACAATGATGGTGGTAGCAAATAAATGATAATCGAGACCTGTTTCCACAAAGTGATATGGCCAGATTATAAACAGTAAATAAGTTACAATGATGGATAAATAAGTTGTCTTGTGGAATCATGCTCATTGATTTCAAGTACTGTACAACCTGCTTTCAATGGGGCAATCTACAAGGAGTGCAGATCCTGATGCATGCGCATCCTCAAGACCGCATCTCCATGGACCGCATACACTTTTTGCATGCTTGCAGAATTCTGTACAGCAGATCCGGATCTGACACATGTGTAGCCACATTCTACTGCAAAGCGGCTTACAGAGATATAGATTCATCTGGATTTGCACTCCCGTGTAGATTGCCCCAATATACAACTCTGTGTTGATTGGTTTTAAAGTTTGTAAAATTTACTGACAAATTGTGCAGAAATGTGTTTGCATCTACTTGGGAATGGCATACTTGGTGCAAGATTCTACAGCTAATTTTCTGTTAATATGGGCCACTCTTTGGAATGGTCACAAATGTGAAATGATCCTATATGAACCAAAATATTTTTATTCCAATCATTAACCATGCTTATAAGGTTGTTCACTATCCCTAACTCAAGCAGAACTCACTAAAGCTGAATGTTAAAATCAAGAAAATGCACCCAAGTCTGAATACATCATAGATGCGCGCTATATGGGGACCAAATCGCCGCCCAGACAGCAGCCCTATTGTGGTTTGCTAATAAAGACTCCAAAAAAAGTATCGCCTCATCTCAAAAAAATGGCTTGTGCGCAAATATAGAAGTCGTAAACGTAATTTCAAGACTTTGTGTACAAGCGCTGGAATTTCAGCTTTTATATAACACCCTATTGCTGACAATTGACTGAGAAACATTTAAGTTATGAACTTTTAAAACCCACAAGGTCAATTTTAAAAAGTTGCAAATTTCATTTTTCGCACTCTAAAAACCAGTAATGAAAGGCTAGGATCAATATGAGGTAAGTGAGTTTGTTCACTAAAGCCTGCTGTTTTTCAAAAGCAGCTTCGTGGGTCTCTAAGCATCGTCCATAAACTTGCATTTATTGAGGGGGTGCAAGGGTTATTTGGGACAAATGCCCCCGTGTCATACGCTTTACCACCCCCACCCCATTTCCCACAGTTTCAGTCACTGACACAATTTTTACGCCACATTGCCCCTTGTTTTTTATCATTGGTATGTTTAATGTCGAACTTTTCATGCGCTTTGCGTGAATTTCAAGATGTCATATCTTTTTTTAGTCAAAGTGGTATTTTTTCACGATTTTCAAGACTTTTTAACAACTTTAACAGCTAAAAATATCAAATTTGGCAGAATATGTCGCGCGATACGCAAACAAAAACACCATATCCCATAATTTTCCATCCACACCATTTTTGCTCAATGGGGGAGGGGGTGCAATTCTTATGACGGGGGAAATTCCCCCATTCCCATTCCCTTTCGCGCCGTCACTGCAAGTTGATGGACGATGCATAGAGATCATGACGTATGCTTTAGAAAAAAAAACGCGCGATTCAGTGGTCAAGCTCGCTTACCTCATATCGATTCATAGTCTCGTGTTACTGGTTTGTACAGTGCAAAAATTGAAATTTGCAACTTTTTCAAATTGACCTCGAGGGTTTTAAAAGTTTAAAACTTAAATGTTTCTCAGTCAATTGTCAGAAATAGGGTGTCAAATGAAAGCTGAAATTCCAGCGCTTGTACACAAAGTCTTGAAATTACGTTTGCGACTTCCATATTTGCACATGAGCCATTTTTTTGAGATGAGGCGATACTTTTTTTGGAGTCTTTAGTACTGCTAATGGTGTGCCTCACTTGGGGTGCGAGAGGTCATGGGTTTGAATCCCAGTGCAAACATGTTTTCTTGGACTTACGCTAGAAACAGATGATCTCTCAAATCAGGGCTAATTGAGCAAAATAGATTAGTATTTGGCACTTTTGAGCAAAATCGATCGATTTGCTCACATTGGTGTTGGTTAGAAATTGGTAGGTGATGTTTCTCTTGGAGAAGACAGTATGTTCTGGGCAAGAATTAAGTGTGTGGTGAGGGAATGTCTCAATGAATGCAAGCACCAATGTGTTTGTACATATGTGTCTGTCCAGCCCGTATGACTCGCAGTAAATGCCAGAAACTTCATTTTGCGCTACAAGTGAAAATACATGTCAAGGTCGTAATTTGCCGAAATTGGCAGATTTTTGACAGATTCACAATCCTAGTGCTTACTACCAAATACCAGCAAAGTTTCATTTCAAGAAAATGATAGGAAATATGAAATAAATCTGCATATTTTTAAGACGATCAACAGCAAAATATAGGGCTTACTGATCTTTGAACGCGTTTATCTCAGTTATACGTTTTACTCCCTGACAACCTTTGACGGACTATAACTTCACTTCTGGAAATCGTGTGAAGTTCGTTAAGGTGTCATTTTAATCCTTAAAGCATTGTCTTTGCAAATAATTAAAAAAGTAAAAATTACAAGAGGTGGCATTTTCTGCTGTTTGGGGGTGGACGGTCACATATGAACTAAAATGCCATAGGCTTTTTTGTGATGATCAGTGCTTTTGAGGGTCTATATAAAGCAGGCTAAAATGACCGACCTATCGGACATGGTTGGAAGATAATGTGTTCCAAAATAATCTAGATAAACCATTCTTTATATTTTGTGTGTTTTCACTCAATTTCTTTTCCAGATGAATCAACTACTGTAAAACATGTTAATTTCGCGAGGTATTTAATTTCGCGAATTTCGCGAGGGAAAAGAATTCGCGAAATTAAATCCTCGCAAAAATATTGTCCAAGTTCATGTTTGTTTATTAAGAAATGACCTAGAGCTCTTTTACATGTGTAAAAACACTTTGTTTTTATGCCAAGCGTTCTACTAAAGCTCACCCCTATCTTGTAATGGAATGGTCCACTTTTGTAAACAAAGTTGTCTGGCTAGCGGTCGGCAATCGTAGTAGGCTATGCAGTGTCTGATTGAGTGGGGTTTGCTCGTAAAAGTTTTGATTTATTTCTGCAACATGGCTGTTTGCTTTTACAATGGTTATAAACATCATGTGTGGAGCCTTTTTTCTTGCAGATTTTAAAGGTATTATAGTAATATTTTGACAGGAACATAGGAAACTAGAAGATAATGTATGGCCTTCCGAATTCAGAAGACATACATAAATCACCACAAATTTCAATCTTGCGAATTTTAATACTCGCGAAAATGTTGCTTCTTGCGAATTCGCGAAATAAAGTACCCGCAAATTTAAGTGTTTTACAGTATTAACAAATTACAAAAACTCTCATATATTTACAGAAACACCCCTATTATTACATCCAGTGCACATTAGACTCCCATGACTTTAATGTCATGCATGATATGAATATTACTGTCAATATTGCTGAACCCAATTTCCCTTTTCTATTTTAATCAAAATAAGTTGATACTGATTAACGGCAATAATGCGAAACATAATTCAATTATCCCACAACATAATCCATGCCTGCGAGTAGACTACTTGGAATAGAATGTTTAATATTCGTTTCATAATCCCGTCCTAAACTAACATTGATTAACACTTTGACCATATTATAGTGTATGTGTCCAGAGTTTGTCAAATTCATAATGACATATATCTAGCTTGCATAAATATTGCCGTTGAGGTGAGCCCATCTAATCATATTCAATTTTTCCAATTATTATTTTAAAAGTGGAAGTCCACTTTATTTTCTCTGTAAGCTAACTTTTGTGAGGTTTTTTTATTCTATTTGGTACATTTTTTACTCCAGTGGCAATATTTTAGGTTATGTGCTCACAAGTTCGCTTTGCAGTCAAGTAAAGAGGGGGACCACTCAGACACAATTTGAACCACTTTGTAAATGGGTTGTCAGCTTATATTTAGTTTATCATGTTTATTCTGTTACCATGTTATATATATTTTATTAGTAACGGGCACAATATAGAGGAGCGTGCAATTAAATGTATTTCGTAAAGCTCCATTAACTTTTTATAAAGTATAGGCCCATTGATATGATTTTGTATCAACTACACATTTTAATATGTGACCATGGTAAGAGAGTCAGATATCGACTGAGCCTAAAAGCATTAATACTAATAGTTTAATGGACATGAGTTAACTTATACTCAGTATACAACTACATTCCATCCCCAAATGCAGTTAAACTAGCGTTGCTACTGAAGAGTGCCTACAAGTATTAATAATCCTGTAGGCCGAAACCGGTATGGCATTATTCTTTTAATGTACAAGTTTCTGCTTAGCTAAAAGCTACATTATATAGATATCATTATCCTACTGTGAATTGCCAGGTTAAGAGTTTACCTTTACCGTCATGATTATATGCGGCAAGTGTACGTCTGCGAGGTGGCATGTCATAATCACCGAACCCTTTGGTAATTGCTAAGATTTCTTGAGGATTATCTAGTAGTTATTACAAAGTGGTTCAAATTATGTCTGAGTGGTCCCCCTCTTTACTTTGAGCTCAAGTAAGGTGTTAGCTTCCCGGGGGTTCGCTTACGGTGCAGAGGGCCGCGAGTTCAAACCCCAGCTAGCTGTGTCCATAGTTGAATGCGCTTGAAATTCCCTTGGACAAGGAACGAGCTGCTAATTGTCTTGTAGGAATTTGTACAAAACTTGGGAGCTGATCCGGGCTGCGATGGTGCATTTGTGGGCTGATCAAAGTTCAGCGCCCCTAGAGGTTGCTGCAGAACTTTAAATGATGCTTGGTGTGGAATGGAGCGTACTTAAGCCACAGTGTTCAGTGAACACCTGTAAAGTGCACTATAAATCCCCTGTATTTATTTTTCATATTATTTTTTATTTTAGCTATGAATCTGTGCCAAATAAGAATTTTTGAAAATGAGCAGTTGTGGTTGTTTCCCCATGTCAGTTACCTTGGTTTCCTCTTGATCCTAAATTATTCCCACTCTCCGGTACCCTCCCAGGAAAGGAAAGTCAAATTTTAAGATTTTTTCGAAAACTGATTAAAACTGGAATAAAATTGGTTGTGTACGTGGGATTCTTTGTGTTTAGTAAAAAGTGCATTTCCTCACAAAAGTCTTTATTTTTATTCATCAGTATTCAACACATTTTGTATTTTTTCTTTATGTTGAGTAAAAAGTGCAATTCCTCACAAAATTCTTTATTTTTATTTATCAGTATTCAACACATTTTGTATTCCGTAATTCTTGTACCATATATTGACTTTCATAAGTATCTATCGATGTCAGTCGATTTGGCTGCCCAAATCTGACGCTTTCATTAAAATAACTCAAAACTGATTAGCTACAATTGTAGAACATAATGTTATTATAGCATAATATAATGCATACCCACTGGCAAATTATTCCAAATTTAATATTTAATTTTCATTTCAAAATCAAGTCGTAAACTAACATGAATTTACACTTTAACTATTATTATGTATGCATCCAGTGGAAGTTAAATTCATGATGACATGATTAACTACAATTGTGGAACATAATGCTATTATCGCATAACATAATCCATCCCCACTAGCGAATAATTTAAAATTGCATATTTCATTTTCATTTCATAATCCCGTCCTAAACTAACATTAATTTACACTTTGACCATAAAATTGTGCATGTGTCCAAAATTTGTGAAATTCATGGTGACATAAATCCAGCTTGAACAAACACTTGCAGTAAGGTGCGGACACACCTCTGTATATTCTTTGTGTTCCAATTAACGACAGCCGGCATGCCTGGGTTCTGCAATAACAGCAGTATATATAACCATAAGTAATAGTCTTCAGGACTTATTTGCGTGGATATTGGCAAAGTTAGGAATGACTTGATTGTATTCAATATGCTTGTAGCATTTCATAAGACTCTTGGCATTCATCATCTGTATTATTATGTTGTGTATAGGCACATTTTTTAAAATAATTTTCTTTCCATATCTTAGAAACAGTTAAGTAAATGCATCAAAAAATCTATGTCAGATTTGTGAATTTTGCTGTGTCTTAACCCGATCCGTATCAAACGTCCGAAAAAATCACAATCCCCAAAGTTAGTCAAATCGTGTAAGTACGTCATAGACCGGAGTTAATAATGATCATGAAATTGCTGCCATGGCAGTGCTTGCTCAGTGGCTTGACATAGTGATAATTGGATTGGGGTGCGAGAGGTAGTGGGTTCAAACCCATAGTGGAAACCTGCAGTTTTCAACTTGCGAATTTCCGAGGAGTTATGAAACAGAAAAGTGGCATCGGGGTTGGAGTTAATAAACACAAAAGTAAAAAGATAGCCAGTATGCACACACTTTTATGTATATATACCTTGCAAGCAAATGCGATGTGTGAGTGGTGCCAGACAAGCAAGTGTCATAGTTGGTACACCTTTGCACCCGAAAATTTGAAAGTTACAATGGTTAAAAATTGGAAGCTTTTTCTCCACATTTCAGTTAACTAGATATAAGATGGTTCTTTATATTAGTGCTTCTCAAAATTTGGTGCTTCGACTAGTTTTGATTGGTGCATTAACTCTCTCACAAAAACTAAGAAATTCAGTAGAAATGCACTAAGAAAGAGGTACATTTGACACTTACCCTACAATTTTCTCATTTTTGTGTTGCTTTGTAAGAACTATATAGTTGAAAACCCCTGCTTTATGTGTATGTGACAAGCAGCTTCAGATTATAGGGAATAAATACCGAGAATTGTTCTCCTAGAGAGTTTTGTTAGTGCAGATGTGTTTTTTACACATACGCAGTGCAGATGTATTTCTTATAAGTGTAAAACTTTTCATGTTACCCTCAATACATAGTATTAGTATAATAAAGATTACCATAATTCTTATGAATTTCTAAACATTTTTCCCTCTTCAAGCTATATAGTTGCCCTATAACCTACCCAAGATACCATCTTAAGTGCATACTCTTTTAATATTAAACTCTTAACTTGACTTCTTAAATAACTGTGCAAGACTGGAGGTTGTAGCCTCAATTCGCAATCAACACAATCCTGTCACCCACCCCCTGAAGTTGTATATATAGCATCTGTACTGATTAACTTGGGATTCTACTTATATAAACCTGGTGTACGTGTGGGCTTTGCTACTGTTCCGGACTTGTCGTACTCCACTTGTATTTTGCTAGTCCCCAGGCTGTCAATATCTTGCCAGTGAAATTTTAATAGAGTTATGTTTTGAGAATACGAGCATATAAACAGTACAAGTGTAATATCACCGAGTATATTTTTGAGATCTTGTATAAGCTGGTTGTTAAACATACATGAGCAAGAGTATCATGAATGAGACCAAGAGAGATTTGATTGAATTTGTTGCACGTATCTGGACCCCTTAGGGTTATGATACCAAACGTATGATTCATATTTGTGATCTCAAAACACGGTATTGTTTTGAAAAGGAACCTGGTGTTTAAATTAAAAACTATTCTTGGCAAATCTCGGCAGACTTATTGATGAAAATCTTGACTTAATTTCCTTGAGTATGTCTTGGTATTAACATAGTTGGGGACTTAGAACTTGTTCTGTGTGATGTTTCGAAATATTTTTCCATCAGTGTGCTTTTAATGGTAAACTTTATCCTCTAGAGGGTGCACTTAATATATTTTGATGCATTGGAATTTGCACAAAATGTCATAGCTTGATAGGCAAAAAGATTTGAATCAGCAGGATTCCAGCCCAGCTCCAGCCAACAGGCTGTAATCTTTGTTCTTGATCTAGATCAGGCATTCTCAATTAATTTTTTTGAAGTGCCAACTTGCAACAAATAAAAATCTGAAGTGCCACATTCCAATAGGAGCGGAGCAATCGAAGCGAGCGGAGTGTCCTAATGGGTGGGGTCCAGGGGCAAATCCCCTGGTGGGGGTCCAGGGGGCGAAGCCCCCGGAAGCTCCTGGGTTTTAGCCTTTTTTGAGTGGAAAAGAATGGCTTTCTGAACATGTTTTGATACAATTTTAAACAATTTCAACATTCAAATATTACACTTCAAAATTATCAAAAATGAACAAAATATTTAAAAAAGTCTTTACTCACCCTTGCAACTAGTGAGTAAAATGGCACCTTGAAGATTTCGCTAATGCTCCGAAATCAGGCTTGTATTGAGTGGTAGCAATTCGTAAGATATCTTCCAGGTGTTGATTTATTAGCCTTGTTCTGAATTTGTTCTTGATAAAGTTCATGTTTGATGCAAAATCTGAATGTCGTAACGATGCAGGTATATGATAATTATGGGGGTCGGTATTTTGGATATTTAAGATCAATGGGAGTTCATCTTGTTTTTATGTTTGGCCAATTTATTTATTTATTTATTTTTTTTGAATTTTTTTATGGGTGCCGCGCGCGCGCCACTTGGGAACGTACGACGCGCCACAAGTGGCGCGCGCGCCGCTATTTGCGAATGCCTGATCTAGATACTTCATCTTAATTGCTTCAATGATCCAATCGATATCAGGAAGCTGTTATGGCACATAATTCGCTGTCGTTTTGTGATGTAATAATCTCTAATTGTCAAGTTACTGGCTCACCCTATCTGTGTTATGAACCATGATCAAATTGATCAGTGGTCACCATACAAACTCTTTTGGTTGCAACAACAGGAGTCAATCCTCAGCCGGTAATCAGGATGTGATGTGACATCAAAGTTAGACTGATTTATCAGAGTGGAACTCGTGTTTGTCAAAGAAACACTTTTAAGTTGTCTTAAGCCCATGATATACTAGCAAAACGCAGCTAGCGTGTGGTTTGATTTTAGACGCTTCAAAGACGCTAAACAGACGCTAGCCGGTTAAAATATTTCAACTTTAGCGACTTCGTTAGCGTCTAGCTAGACGCTAGCTGCGTCTTGCTAGTATATCATGGGCTTGAGTAAGATTTGATAGGGAGACTGGTATTTCAGTTCGGCGAAACTCACAATTCGGATACGTATCCGAATTTGGATACCCATGTACATTTTGTATCCAAATTGTGATACCCATATAAGAACTAGGTTATGGAGGGGTATCCAAATTCTGATACGCCTGTCGTGGCGCAGGAAACAAATCGATAGCGCAAGCTGGCAAGTACATGTAGAACATCTTTCTTGCATTTATGATAAATCTATCTGGAAATGTCATTTCCATCTGTGCAATTCCAGCGGGACAGCTTCGAAACATGTCCTGATAGCTTCTTATCACAAATAATTTGGCCAAAACATTCTTAGAATTTATATAGATGACAAATGATGACAATGTTATTGACTTTTATACATGCCGGTATGGTGCGCGGCGAAGCTGAATATTAATTTCAGCTGATATCCCGTTTCAGCTGTTTTTAATCCAAATTCGGATACGGGTATCAGCTCCGTATCAAAATTCGGATACGTATCCGAATTGATCTTGACTCTAAAGTGGTCAAGGTCCTAGATCTCTGTGATAGTGGTCAAGAGAGGGGATCCAATATAAGGAAAGGAATTTGACATTAAAAGTGTGGTGATTGAAAAAATTCCTCAAAAATATCTCAAATACACCAAAATACAACATTAATTTCAAAATGGCAACAACTTGTTTCTCCATAGTAATTTTCAATAAAAGTGATGTTAATCCTGATAAGTGGACAGTTATCATTCGTTTTAATTTTTTAATTTCCAGATTTTTTGAAGGAGCGGGGTTTCGTAAATAAATATGACGTGTTAACAAGATACATTAGTAAATTAAAACTACAATCACTTAGTAAAACTCAATATTATATTTTATTTACCACAATCATTTCTTTATCAGCAAAGAAGGTTTGTGCTATTGGATTCAGTTTAGTCTAGGGACTGAGAATGAAAACAGTGTTATGAACATCAGGTGTAGGTTGTTTTTGGTCAGAGGAGGGAGGGGGATTTGAAGTTTGAAATCAAATCTCATGGCCCTGAAGGGTCACTGTAACCAAATCAAACATGGTGATGCTACAATCTTCTGCAAATCTCGTTGGGACACTTGTGCCATTATTATTAAGCACCGCGGTAGCAACTAAAATTTCATAGTGTGCGTAAGAAGGTATACTTGGTGTAACTAAAGTGGCTTTGATACCCCCCCCCCCCAAATCAATGTTGATGCAAACATGTCTACTAACTCAACATTGATCTAGGGGAGCGGGGAAAAAATGCTCAATATTACTATAAGCGTCCCAACAGTTTTGCAGAAGATTGTAGCTAAAAGTTGATTGAAAGCCTTTTACTGGTTTTTATCCCGTTTCTCTCACAGGTGTGTTTGCAGAAAATCTCAAAGGCTAGTAGAAGTTCAGATTTAAAGTCGTAATATAACACATTTATAAAAGTTTAACTTTGAATGATATTGTAACGAAAGTAATTTCTTTTTTTGTAAGCAAAAGTAAAAATATTATTATAAGTAATTTGCTTTTCAAATCAAATACCTAGTGTCAAAATTAAGTTCGTCCAGATCTAAAATTGGGGCAATTTTAAAACGATCATATAATGGTTATGGTTATTGTAAAAAAGTGTAAACGTCACCTCATTGTTGTCCTCTTTTCCATCCATAGTACAATTCTTGTTTATTTAATAAATTTTTGAATACTATAAAACACTTCACTTGATATATGAAAAAGTCACAATTTTTCTCATTTGCAGATGAATTTAAAATTCAAAAGTCTGTCAGAAAAAGACCTTTGTAAGTTCTAAATGAACAATACTTCTGTTGTTCTCAGTTTCATTAAAAATGGTTCCTACTATTGGAACAAAGTTTCTTAGCTTTTAGATTAACTAAATGGTAAATAATAGCAATGGATGAAATTTTGCTACAAAAAGCGGTGGAGGTTTTTGACCGAGCGGTTATTGACCCCTCTTATCGATAGTAAACCTGGGAGGGCTGGTTGGCTACGAGGGAGGCAGTGTAGTAGCTAATAAGTGACCATGCCCACAGGTAGCAGGCAAGTCGGCTTGTTTTAACATTTCACACCTGACTTTGGTAACTGATCTAATGGCCTGAATTTTGTGGTCTCGTTTTTGTCATATTTTTGTTTGCGGTCAAGGGTAATTGTGAAAGATAATGTAATTATATTTGACAATAGGTTCAAATTTTTGTTTTATAAGCACAAGGAAAAGATGCAAAAAAGCTATAATTGTATTTGAAATATCTTGAAATTGATGATGAGCGTTCTGTTGATGCCAAGTTTGTCAAAATATTTGATAGGTTGAAGTGTTTATGTTCAGATAAAAATAGGGGTACATTTTACCTTCGAGGAGGAATCATGCCGATACCGCCCTACTATGCTGTCATGTTTTCCTACGTAACCTTAGGCGAGCCGTCAAACGACACAAAACGAAACATTCTATAAGTAACCACAGTTAACTGTCAACTATAGTGACCGAGGTTGGCAGGGTCAAACATACCCTAGATAAAGGTGTTGGAATTGCAGCTAATGATTATGCGGCTTGTTTTGGCGCCCTCAGGGTGAGCATGCGCCGATGCTGGGGGTAGTATTTTCAAAGCATTGCTTAGTGATTGGTTTAGCCTTAGAGCATAATAGTCCAAGGTGGGCTAGTTGTTATGTGCTCATTGTCACCTTGTTTTAAAATAAAAGTTGTACAGCTTGCGGGGAGGACTTTTCACCGTGGTTGGTCGTGTCATGTATTGCGCTTCTTGCCTTGTAGGTTGTAGGTTCATCTTTGGCCTCTTGGAAGAAAACAAAATTTTATGTGGACTACATGGGCTTTGCTTATTTCCCTTAAATGTATAATGATTGTTTTAGGACGAAACATGATTTGTGACTTGTGAGATTTCAAAACTCAGTCAGTGATTGATTATCAGTGCCCAGAGAAGATATGATGTGTATACTGCCCAGCACACACTCACTGCTTTGTCACTGAATGGGTTAGGTCATGGGATGATTTTGGTGACAGGAATGATTTGTGCAAAGGAATTTGACAAGTTCTTGTTCGTAGGTGTTGCAAGGGACAAACATTGTCTAGTGGTATACGTCCCTGACTCTTTATCATCGGGCATTGAGCATCGTTGGTTCGAATCTGGTGGGCGGTATGTGTAGTGTCCTTGAGCAAGATGCTTACCCTCCTCTCCACCAAAGTGTCAAGTGGGTACAAGTCCAGGGAAGGTAACGGACTCACGGTGAATACTTGTGGCGATGATGATCCCCTATCCACACATTTGAACAAAAAAGTGGAGTCTGGCCCAATTGCTTCAACAAAAAAAAAGGAATGGGCACTCCGACCTGTGTAAATACAGGCTGTCCCATTTACCTTTACGTTGCAATGGAACCGGAATGATGAGAGTGGAATGAAATGAAATGGGATATAAGACCAAGCAATCATTCCCATTTTTGCAATTTGACATTGATTGAGGCCTTGCGAATTCCAAACTCAACATCTTACCTGTTCAACTTGTACAGGTGTACCAATCAGACAGGTCAGTGCCCTGAAATCGGGAATTTAAACTCAACTTATCACAGTTTGTGTAACATGAAGGGCACAGTGTATAATTGGGAGTAATTGCACCAAATTTCTTAATTTTACCACCAGGAGGTAAAAAATACACATTTTTTGACACACCTGCATTTTAATTCCTGATAAGTATTAAAAAACATGATTCTAATG
>JXSR01S074282.1:0-16013 GCA_000969725.1 Ophiothrix spiculata | reverse complement strand
CAATTGGTTGATTGCACAAATTTTAACTTTTTGCAGCCAATTGAAATCTGCGTTTTAAAGATATGCTTTCAGATTCGTTAACTTTTCTGCAATGTCCCTTTTCATATATTTTTAATTTATAAGCCAGTCATGTTTCCTTGCAATATTTGAATTATCTTGAATAAATTTAGAATTGCCGAATCATGCAAGGCAAAGATGTCAGAGAAAGGAAAAGATTTAAGGACCTTCCCATCATGCAATACTTCCAATGGGATTTTTATACAGGTTTTAATGAATGGTGATAGTGATGAAACATATCTAGATGCATTGTGGGAAGTGCCAGAAATATTATCTTGTTAGCGAAGATGTTGCTTGTTCCCAGATCAGATCATTTTGCAAAGCATTTTGGGAAGGGGACAAAGTGATTTTGTACCTAAGACTTTTGACCAGCCAGTACATAATGGTTATTCCAGCACTAAGCTTAAACTTTCAGTGATAAAGAACTTTTAAGTATTTGGTTTGAAATTTCTTAGAAGATGTTTTTAACTTTGTGCTATAAAGAAATATTGAGATTGGTTTCAGATCAATATAAAGTGCTTTACCTTCTGCCTCAAATGTTATGTTAAATAACACAGACAAAGTGAAATCTAAAATTGACATTTTAAGCTTATCTTGATTGGAGATTACAAAATGATGGCTGTTATTTCTCACATATCAAATACAGATCAACGACCAAAAGATTTACCTTTCCCCTCCCCCTTCCTCTTTTTGATGTAAAGCTACACTAGTGTATCATTGTGAGTAACTCAGACAGATACAGGTCTGGAATTTGTTGTAAACAGAGGATGATTTTTATCTGTCTAAATCGAATCATCAAAGTGGATACTGTCATATGTTTGTAACAGTAGTCAGCATTCAATTTGAGATGGAAATTGTACACTTTTATGAACTTGCTATATTTAATGACTTATTGGAAGTGTTTTTTAAAGATAAAAATGTCAGCTAAGTGCAGAAGCTCTTGTATGATTGTGCAACCCTAACAACCACTTAAGTTTCTTAGTTTAATTTGTCACTGAAACTTGCTGCGGGCAGTTCCAACAACATCCAGGAAAAGCAGAAACATTTAAATATCGGTTTGTCAAAAATAATTTTAAAATGATGGAAACATTATGTTGTAATGAAAATAATCAAAGAATGGAGAACTCAATGTGATTCACAATTAGATTACTGAGTTCATTTAAATAGTTGAACATCAATTCAATTATAGTTCTGAAATAAAATGTGAAAAAGGTTATTCTATTACAGTATGACTGGCTAAGCAAGTTTTGAACAACTCCTAGATAATGCTAATTTATGCTAAGATTGAGAGGAAAGGGGCCTTTAGTTTAAAAAAAATGGAATATGTGAAAAGCAGGTAAATCAGGAAACATACACTCTCAGAAAAAAGGTGCTATTAAGAATCCTTTTTTGTCCTCCTGGAAGAACCCTTTTTTCTAAAAGGTTCTCATAAGAACCTTTGATGGTTCTTTGTAGAACCTTTAAAAAATGTAAGTAGGCCATCAAGGTCTAATTTACTTTCAGTCTTCACAGGAAAGTGTAAAAGGAACCCAATCATTTTTTGACCAGGTTTTTTTGTAGAACCAAGATAGGTCCACAAAGGGTTCTTTAGCCCTAAAATGATTCATGCAGCTTCAAGAACCCTTTTATGAACAAAGACAAGGGAACCATCAATGGTTCTTGGTAAAACAGAAAAAATGTTTAGAGGACTAACGTTGTCTTCAGACATTTGCAGATTACGTGAAGAATGAAAGTCAATTAGGCCTTGGTGGCCTGCTTAAATTTGTTAAAAGTTCTACAAAATTAGTAACCATCAAAAGTTATTGTCTGAACCTTTTAGATGAAAGGGTTTTCCCAGGAGGACAAAAAGGGTTCTTAATAGCACCTGTGGATTTTTTTGAGAGTGTATATATATGTGCTTACAGTGAGTCAAGGAAGAATACTCTCATTCATCATCTTCAATCCCACGTTCCCATAACCAGGAACCGAACTTGGGACTCAATTTTGAGAGGCAATTGACATATTGCTAGGCTAACTGGTTAAAAGTGGTTCAGTTCAGCAAAGTAATCTGTTCGAAAATAGGTTGCTTTACTGAACTGAATGATTTTTGTTGAATAATATAATAAAGGTTGCTGACATACTATACTAATTCTCATGGGATCTCTTGAAGCTATGATACTGTTAACATGCATGACAAAAATGTGCAGGTTTTTTTTTTTAGTGATGGACAAGTATCAGGAATGATGAGTTTAACTTAGGATATAAGAATAAGTTATAGTTTCAAGAATTTTAAAATGTGATTAATGTATTTTGACGAGTACACAGTATTTAATTGTAAATAATTTAGTAGAAGTTTGCACAGGATAGATACAATTTGATTTCTTTTACAAACTTCAAAAAAAAGTGGTCTCAAAAGTGCACAGACAACAAATTGTAAATTTTTAATCACAGTTAACCACTACAGTTGTTAAAATAGAGTCGGTTTTATTGTAACTACATAATTTACTGATACTAATTTTTTATTGATATTTACACATTTTCAAACAACATATATAATTGAAAGTTTGCTTTAAATGGCATCTTCCTCTGTGGTGCCAAATTTACTGATAAGAGTACAAATTTAGCAACACATGACCATCCAGTTCAGAACAATATAATGCAACCTAACGCTACGCTAATACCTGAGCCTAAGCAGCAAGAGTGAAGTTAACCTAAGGATGGGCATTGTTTTACACCAGTAGTTCTCAACTAGGGCCTCTGTGCCAAATTTGGCGCTTCGACAAGTACTGACTGGCGCATTTACTCTCTCTAAAAACAAAGAAATACTTTGGAAATAGGCACATTTGTTGCTTTTCCCTACAATGTTCAAGTTTTTGCGGCGCTTTGTAAGAACTATAGTTGTTTTACACTATGGGCAGGAAAAATATATGGCACACAACCAGTGAGTTTTTCTGATTTATACACCAGTGGTGTGCAAGGATATGAAGTATACAGGAATCACCGTCAGATACAAGTGAAATGATGAGTTCCTGCAGGTAATTCCAAAAAACAACAACGAGAAATATTTACAAAAAACAGAACAAGATTACAGGAAATACAGAGATTTGTGGGGGAAATCACTCGTGAAGTATCACAGAGACTAAACATTGCTCCGTGGGACTGGTGAACATCCACATTTGTTTTAGATTTGTAGAAATGAAGAAGATTTATTGTTTCTTTAGTGGTTGATATTGAACATGTCAAATGACAAGATATCTAATTATTAGATTTTAGATTGTTGACCTATATGTTGCCATTTTCGATAGGTATATTCATAAACCATATGCAATTGATATTGGGTCTGTGCTTCTAGTGGGGTATGACATTTTTCCACAATACTGTTTTACTGTTTTCAAGTCAAAATTTATGCCGAAGTCTATATAGTACAAGACTAAATCTATCCTAAGGAGGTTGAATTTATGCAGTGTCCATTGAAAAATGCAGGTAATTTATAGCTATTTATAGCACACTATGCCTCCCCAACTTGTAATTCTACATAACTGCAGCATGCAATAGAACTTTGTAACTGATTGTGTCAATCTCACCAAATATCCTAGTCAATTCAAGGTTTATTACATCCATGAATGCAATAAACCGTCAATATTGAAGCAATGAAGACAATCACAGCACAGGTTTTATCTTTTACCCGAACAACTCAAAACAGTACTCTAGGAATTGTAAGCTATCAGCATTTTGAAGTTGTAACACAAAGATCATTCATCAGTTTTGTTTGGTACCGTATAGTAAACCTGAAGATTCCTAAAATTCAGGTATAAGACCTCACTGTCACAAATCATCACTCAATAAACATCTATGAAAATTGTACAATATTTTTTGACAATTTTACACAAACTTTTCTTTTGCAACCAATTTTTTCCTAGATTTCTATGTAAGCTCTGCATGTGAAAACCCAATTGCAAGGCTGTCCTACAAATGCTAACAAGCATTGTATTCTGTCCATGAAATATTTGAGGTTCGGACTATACAGTCTTCATTGATGCGTAAAGAGTAATTTTGGAGAATACCATACGACCACTTAAAGATGATCGCGGTGTTAATTTTCACCAACAGGTGGCAGCATTACAGAATCCGTTGTTGGTTAGTGGCGGGAAGATTTTGACAAAACGCGTGCGTGGTATCTAAGTGTAAGATTTGCGCCTAATTTGCAAAACGCAAAGAGCGCATTATTTTTTTACGCATTGTCTTCCTGGTAAGCACCGAAATGGTGCGAAATAGTAACGAGTAGCTACGAGTGCTCCCAAGCCAATGAGCCTTCAGTGATAACACTTTTTATGTGTGATTTCCTATACCACAAAATGCTGATTTTTCAAATATTTGCTACCTGTAGAATTTTTTAATATTTTGCTGGTCATTTGTGAATGTCAAGTGGATGTCAAATCAAGAAAAAAAATATGGGGTCACCGACTGTTTTCTAAAGATAGCTAGAGATGAAATTACATGGGGTAAAATCTAAAAAATAATTTTCTTCGCCGGAATGTCGAAATTTGGTTTTATAACATCAAACAGATAAAAAATGTTTGATTGATTGATTTTATTCGGTTAAAATTCAACATAACAATATAAAAATATAGAACACAGTTTAAATGTACATGAAACATACTAATTGATTTAAAATCATAAATAATAAATATAAAACACAGTTGAATAAAAACCAGGATAACTCATTAAGCCGTATTTCAGGCTTATTTCCAATGAGGTCCAAGGAGTTGCAGAAGAGGCGATTGCAAGCAGGATTTCAACAAAGACATAATTAAACAATTAATTACATTAATTAACCTAGCGCTCGAGTTTTCAAGTTATCGTCAATTAAAAGGAAAATGACGTCATCATATATGACGTCAGCGCGCTTAGATGATCGGTGACCCCCATTTTTATTGCTGAATTTTGAAGTTTAGATTCTTATCTATTAACTGACAAAAATTTTAACAAATCTACAGGTAGGAACTTACCATCACGAGCATCCTTAAATGAACAAAACATAGAGGTTGTAAATATGCAGCAGGAAAGCCCCCAATTTTCCATTCAGAGAAGTATAAATCATAAACACTTATTCGTAAAGTGTCCATGTATAAATTTAACTTTGATAAATCTCTGAAAGTTGCTCTTGTGAACTTTATATGAAAATGGTAGGAAATTACATCCTTCATAGAAATGATCTACAAACTCAGATATTTGATGGATTGTACGAATAATGTTTTATGGCCGTAGCGTAAGTTATTTATAGTTATATAGTCAACAGAATCAGGGTGGGGTATCCCGGTGGGTATACAGTTAGCATAACAATAAGAAATGATGGAAATAGGTGTAGATTATTAAATTTGTCTTGAAGTATCACAGATTTGATAAAGAATGTATTGGAAAGGGTGTGTCCTACCATAACAGGTTCAAACAAGGTTATTACATTACCACATTTTCCTGTCACATTAAAAGAATTTGATAATATTTTTATGATCATTTTGCATAAGGTGTTATAAAACTGAACGATCTGATGTATGTGACATTTGTATGTGATAATGTTATGGATCTGTACAATTTCAGAGGTAGATTTTGTTAACAAATAATGAGTTGAATGACACGATAGCAGTGAGGATGTTAAAAAGTATGACAAAATAGGTCTGTTCCTCTGAAGCTTGAGCTGTATCTTTTAACCCTTTCGATCCGATGGAACAACTGAATGTTTCTAAAGGAGCTTACGAGAGAACGCTCAGGCGTTTCAATTTGTATTGAGTGTAAATTTATTCAGTATGGGTCGATGTACACCTATATTGCAATTCAGGATCGAAAGGGTTAATGTTGTTCATTTTTAGCTGGTATTGGAACCAGTTCTGATTGTATAGGATAGTACAAACAATGATTTCATAATTGGCCTTGCGTCACAAATAGGTCCCTCAAATATCATGGATCTGTTACATATTACCCTAAAAAATTGTAGAAAACATGCATTTTTGCTTAAACTTCTTTACATATTTGGGAAAGTTTGGTATCATATGAAAGGTCTATTTATACTCTACTTATGTACAAAAAGTGAACTTCTCATGATTTTAATTAATGAAGTTATACTTGAAAAAGCAATTAGGGAACAAGATGGATTGGGTGGAGGAGGCGCGCATAGGATTACATGCAAAAGTGTAAGAAAGTTATGATTTATGAACAAATGTATTATTAAAAATAAAAATGCTGGGATCATAATTTTTTGATTAGTCTTCAATGAGATGTGTATAATGCTGAAGCATGTATCGAATATTGACAAGTCATCCATATTTTGTTGTTTCTTAATGGTTTATATGTGGTTAATTTTCTCTATACATTACTGTACAAAACATTCTTTTACACTCGAAAACTTTAAAACGACATATCTTTTGACCGAGTCGACGTAAATAGTAAAAGTTGTACATTTTTCAAAAGGAAGGATGTTGAGGAATCCAATTATGTGATTAATTTTTAGGTAATGTATACATGAAAATGTTTTGACCGATAAATGTCCCAAAATTAATGGGTCGTTTCATAAATTTTGACCATCCTCAATATTTTTGACCACAATGAAATTGGTCACCAAATGAATTATTTTATGGAAGACTATCATTACATCCTTTCAAGTAATGTTTGTGTCATCTGGATACACCTTTCCCCAACAAAATCTCATTCTGCCAAGTTGGTTGACCAAAATGCACTTTTATTTTATTTTGCACCCTGTATAATTTTTACCCATCCCTAAAAATTAGACTTATGCAGGTAAAATTGAAATCCTCGGAAAGTAAGCTTTCCAGCAATATCCAACTTTATAGGTTTTAAGCGTATATATTCAGAGTTACGATCCATTGAATACAAATTGGAATGGTTTTACCAATGTTTTAAAAAAATATGACCAGTGAATGACTTACGTCCAATTGGCACAAAATAAGTAATTATGTAAAGATATATATTACGATCGAGTCTGTTGCTCTGATCATGGCAAGCATAAGCCAAGATGCTGAAGAGGTTTTCCTGGAGATGTTTCCTCCATAATTATGATAGTTGTTGTAGGACACAATTCTGGCGATATCAGTCGCTACTGCAAATGATTGGTTGAAATCATCCAAATGGTAAAGTGTTCAATCAAAAGAAAGAGCTTCATGGATGATCAAATTATGTGACTCCATATCACCCTGCCACCACTGAATGGTTGACACACTGCTTTTTAAGTAAGAGACATTGTTGATCCTCGCTTATCTGGAATTCATTGCAGTATGAACTAACAAAATGCCCATACATCAGTAATAGATGTTAGAGGTCTAGGGTCTCAATCCTTTAAGTGGCAAAAGTTCTTTTAAAAGAAGACTTTTTCAGATTACTTACCAAGAATAACACAATAAAGCCTCAAATGAAGCTTATTTCCATAGAAGTCCAATATCTTTCTTTAGCCAATTTTAAATGCAGGTAGAAGACCCGGAGTACCTTGAGAAGAACTTGCAGGACCGAGCATGGACTGATATCAAATGCATGTACAACATCGGGACTGCATGGGAATTGAACCCAGTACTCGTTGCGAAGCGACGGAAGTACCACTGCGCTAACCCGCTTCCCAAAAAGGGTTTTGACCTCAAAATTTGCAAAGAGTTTGTTAGTCTAGAAATGAATAAGAAACAAGTAGTAATTGCAGCGTACATTTATTTGAATATGATATCCAAAAAAGTTATATATTTTGAAAACTGCTTGTTAAGTTTTGCAGGGAAACATATTTGGAGTGAACTTCAATGTGTTTGATCTAATACCAGAGTACAGTCATGTTCCAATTATGTCACATTGCACACATTATATGTGGTTTATGATCTATAATCAATGTAATGATTGATCTGCCTACCAAGTCAAACAGTCAGCATCCTGTCAAAGAACGAACTATATCAACAATGACAATCACCATCACCCTGCAACAGGATGCAAAGAGATAACAGCGGAAAGGCTTCTTCAAGATCCTCCCAAGCTACCAAAACCTCTGGGGAGCATGATCTCGTTCAAGATCATGTCAATGACCATGCTTCAATAAATTTGTCATGATAGTATGCGTTCCACGTGCAACAATAGCTCTCGTTGTAGAAGACGATTCAGGAAATCGATAGATAAAACAGGATATCTTTGTCCATCACCCTATGTCTGGGTTACATTAGATCAATTAAGACGCTACGTTAGAAACCTATTAGAGTCTCTGATCCAAATCAGCTTATGATGTTAATCTCTGTGGATTGATGACAACGACCGTTTAGAGGCTCTTATCTTGGTAAAAAATCTTCCCGTTTTGGTATGCGCACACCTGGCTGTGAAGTAGCAAATTTGTTGGCGTGCCAACATATGCGTTGTTGGGCAACAAGGGAATTCTTGTTTAGTGGGATCTGCAATTTGTAGCGTTTATCTCAGGATGTAATGAGATATGAAGATGGCACTCGATAATCCTGGCCAGGCACGAAACCAAAACCCATCAAAGCTAATATTTGTTTTTTCTATAGCTTTAGTCTATCATGTTATACCCTTGTGTATTTAGCCAGGTGGCTGTTCTACAATGTGATCTTTTCTTACTTATCTTTGAAAATAGTCGATGAAATATGTGCCTTTTCATTCTTTATTCAATTTAACCTTTGATGTTAAAAGTCTGACCTAAATTTGAAAGATAGCAAATACATGATTTGGAAGGTGAACTTGAGCATTGTTCTCAAAGAAATCTGAAATTTCAGAACATTTTGGGTATTAATTGATCTCTAGTTAATATATTCAAAATGCTGAGAATGTGTCCTCCATGATAGATGTTGTAGGGCATCTTTAGCATCTTCTTTTGCAAATTTCTTTAGCAATAATAGATTTTTCCACTTCTAACCATACTTTCTCTGTGTATGTTGTCTATAATATTGACCATAGACTTTGTATACCAACCCATGTAATGGCATCATCAGTCATGGAGCTGAATTGGTGAGCGTAGGCGGCATTGAAGCACAGCCCTTGACACAGGGTCTTATGTAAAAACCCGGCATAAATGAACTTTCAAATTTTGCATAATTTCAACTTTTCTTGTCACTTTCAGTACATTCAACTTTGAATGAAGTTTAGATTAAATAAGAATAAATATTAAAAAAGAAAAACTCTCCCTGTCATTTCTGCCATATCACCAGGTTGAAATATATTGAATTTAGACTCTTATAACCCAGATTCCCTTGTCATTATTTGTCAGTGACTGTGTCGGGTCATTTTCATGATAGAAAGGATGAATTGTTGGAGAAGATTACAAGGATTTCCTCATTATCTTGTCTTTCCTGAAGTATGTGTTTCATTGACTGTCAGAGCAAATCAGATTATTTATATCATTTTTGTTTCTATAACAGTAGTTTTTATAACTTATAATTAACCAAGAGTTTTTTTTTTATGTCTGTCTACTATGTTTGAATTAAGGATTTTGAGGAATGGAATTGCATATTATTTCAGAAGATGGTTAATGTAAATTTGGAGTTGAAATAAAAATATTTGATACTTTGGATGATATTCCTCAAATAAAATTGTGCAGGTGTTCTGAAGAAAATATAAAGGAATTTGTGAATCTGCAAGAAATTTATTTGCAGAATCACAACCTTTGCATTAGAGTGCAAAAACTATTTGTTGCATTTACGGCTGGTTCGAGATTAGCGACCCACATTCGAATGTCCTCTTATAAGAAAAACTGTAATATCAGCACCGGTTTGCCAAGTGTTATTAGTGCAACCACTTAAAGGTGCGTTTACACAGTGACGACTTAGGGATAACAACAAGCAACGGAGACCTGCAGATTGCAGTTTTGAATTTTCTGCCAGTCATCATTAGTTAAAGTCAGTTAACGCTCACACAATCCACTAGCCACGCACACTGTCGCTACTATCAGTCGTTTTCAGTCGCAAGTTTTTAGTTGCAAGTCTGTTACCCTCCGTCAAAGACAAGTCATCACAGTGTAAACACCTTTCAAGTATACCTAGCCTAATGTCACAGTGGTACAATGTAGTCTTTGCAGTACAGTTGGTTTCATGTGTTTCTACATGTTCTATATGGCTTTCCTTCTCCCAACAATAGAGCAACTCATTTCCTCTTCTTGACCGAGACATATTTGGCTAAACTGATCTTTCGTACTAAGACACGTCTTAAATGTCTTTACGATTGGTTACAGTTCTTAGTTTCTTGCGTGTGCTTGCATACTTGAGTAATCTACAAGCTTCTACATTATGATCAAACATGACTGGATCTAGTTATGTCCCAATTGCAAACATAACTATGAATAAAAACAGTGTTAATCTGTGCCAGATAAATCCACGATTCCCATAATGACTCGCAAGGAGATCTTTTAGCACTCTATAGGTGAGACAGATAGATAAAAGGGGATTTACTCTGTAATTTGTGTTCTATTGGTAAACCAAACTTAGGTGATAGGGTGTTGATCTGGGGAAGGGGTAGGACACTCTCATGAGTGGTATTCAGAGATGTAATAGCTCAAGTGGATAACTTTTAACAAGAACATCATTCACAGATCCCATTTTCTTCCAAGAAATTCTCAGATATATGCTCTGTAGATATAAAAGAGTAACTTAAATCACTCAAAAAAGAGTGCAAACCATTCCAAAAGACTTGGATCAAAAAAGAAAAAAGAGTGAAAATCTGTCACTTATGTTGCTACTAAAATTATCATTGTTCTCTATTCAACTATTTAAGTGGACCCCCTAATAATTGATAGACTGAATGTTTGATTTGGAAAAGTAATATTTCAGTCTAAGTGAGTGAAATTCCAGGAAAAAATTTGGAACTCTTAAAGAAATGAATAGAGGATAACAACCTTTTTTGAAAATCATCAAGAAAAGCCCAGTTGCAAAGATTTTGGGCAGTTTTTATTACAAATCCATACATATTGTAAGTTAACTTATTTTGCAATAAATTCATTAAAAATGGTTAAGTGCTCATAGCCCCAACCGAAGTCCAAGTACCCCTGCCCCCTCTTGTCCTGTTGATGCGCTAAATATCAGTGATGAGTGAGATAGGTTGGAACCATGTCAAACTTGTGAAAAGAAGTTTTCCCCTTACAAATTTGTAGTGCAATTACTACTGAAAACTGTGATAGAAAAATGAATAGGCGTAGAGGCAAATATATGCAATCAGGAAATGTGTTGCGCTGCTTTTGTATGCTGAGGTTGAGTACATGGAAGTATGATTAAGGAGTCGCTTGATTGAGTGATGACTGATGGATTATTTTAAGATTTTTGTAGATATTTTTTTAATGAAAGGCATTTAAATTTGTAGATATTCTAAGATGTTATGCTTTGGGACATGTATCTTGTAAGGTTGTTGTACCTGCTATATTATGTACAAACATTGTCCTCAATCCTAAATGGCCTTTGAATCTCTAACATAACTGGAAGTTTATGATTGAAAAAATTACTTCAAAAGTGGTAAAATTTGCACTAATTGGGTTAATATTGACATGCAAAATATACCATATTCCATTTATCTTCCTGCGTTAGGTAAATTGCTCCAAAGCACCGTCATCAAGTAATTGTAAGAAGTTGGCTAAGTATTTTTAGAAGTTCAGTACAATGCATAAAAGATATATTACTCCAAATAAGTGAGCTACAAAATTACACTGTATTGTGGGAAATTTTGGTAACTTGAGATGCATTTTGATCTATAATGGGCGCACCATTAGATTTCCAGGGGGGAGCAGGAAGTTGGGTTCGGGGTTGATTTTTTTTTTCGCGTGCCGTTCAGGTTTTTTTCTTCTTAGTAATTATACTGTTTTTCCCCTATTCCATGTTCAGGGGTGAATTTTTTTTTCTTCTGCTTATGGAGGGGGAATTTTTTTTCTCCAAAAAACTTCCTGCTGCCCCCCTGGAAATCTAATGGTGCACCCCTAAAATCATGGTATTGGTGGCAATAGCTGCAGAAGCTTGTGTCCTTCACCGGGTCCTTCATCCACATTACTTTGCGTGAGGGCCAGGGTAATAGTTGCTCTTTGTAGAAATGTGAGTCTGCAATGGATAAAATCAGTTAAAATACAGAAGAGATATTCCTTTGTAGATATATAGATTTCCTCTTAGTAATCTGGAATTCAGGTTTTAATCAACAAACAAACAAACATGACCTAGTTACAAATATTAGATAGACCACTTTCATATGTCCCATAATGCATCTTGAAAGTACTGTAAATGCTCAGTTAACCATATTATTACCTTCTTCGCAAATGATGTCATGCGCAGAACGTAGTAATATGGTCGTTCGCGCAGAAATGGCCGTATTTGCTGTACTTTCAAGATGCAACATGGGACATGAATCTGGTCGATTAATTTGAAATCTGGATATTGAAGTCATGTTTGATGTCAACTAGCAATGTCATTTTGCAAGTTATGACCTAGATTGTCCCACACATTTTTTATTTGGTGCACATTATTAGCTGGTTTTACTGGATGCCATGCTGAACCTTCAAATCTGGACCTTGAGTCTTGACTGTATAGGAGACAGTATGTATATACACAGGTACCCATCTCTGTTTCGAAGTTATTGAGCTTGAATATGGATTTGGGTAGGGTTGTGCATAGATGGCACGCACCGTAGTGTTTTGTACAAAATTGTATGAAATTATCTTATTTTTACCTATGATCACCAGAGGATCAATTAATTTGATAAATAGAACCCTTGTGTTTTTCAGATGACACTAACCACTATGTGAGAGTGGGATAACTATTAAGCAAAGATCTAGATTAGCGGACTAACTAGAACTTGAGTTTTCTAGTCAGTGGATAATTATGTTGGATCCCCAAGTCTGGATTAATTTTACTGTATAGATTGTTACTTCACATTGAGCATGTTACCTTCTCAGCATAATTAATTTAAGAAATTACTGTAAAAATTTGACACCTGAGAACATGAGAGTTTTATGTCTTGCTCAAGAAAACTTATTTGCTGGTCAGCCCCTGACCATCAATACCCAATCATTATAATCAAGACAAGAATCAGTATTATATATTATATACCACTCATACAGAAAAGAGAAGCAAAAATGGTGAGAAATGGAAATTATTCCAACATTTTAAAAATGACCAGTAAATTTGCCAAGTTGAACTTGAGGTCATTGACTTTTGATCAATAGTATATAGCACTGATACAAAAGAACCGATATCACTGCTTAAAAGTGTTTTGTGTTCAAATAATAATCATATTTATTTTGGATTGATACTTGAAAAAAATCCACCAGATTTGTTCAAAAAGAGTTAGAAAGGGGACAAATTGTTGAGAAAGAAAGACTGAAAGGAGAGGTTATCAGGGGAACGGTGTAAATCGCTCCTAAGGGTTCTTATTCTGTAGCTTTTGAAAACATGTTAAATACTCGGCCAATTGTGAATTAAAGACTTTTAGCCAACAGTTCAATGCTATAGAAAACATGTTCCATCAAAGTTTGGACAATGTATTTAAATTTGTGGACATCTCTTGTTTAAACAAATCGCCTCTGTCCCATTGGAGGATTAAGCTTGGACTTGAGCTGGTATAAAGGATTAAGAAAATCTGTGATGGTCAAAATGTCCACAGCTGTG
Source organism: Ophiothrix spiculata (assembly GCA_000969725.1). Classification (NCBI taxonomy): domain Eukaryota; kingdom Metazoa; phylum Echinodermata; class Ophiuroidea; order Amphilepidida; family Ophiotrichidae; genus Ophiothrix; species Ophiothrix spiculata. The sequence continues at coordinate 2,355 of JXSR01S074282.1, read as the reverse complement.
TCATCGCGATTGTTATTCTTGGTGTCCAATTGAATATGAAATACAGATTTAGCTTTTGAGGGTTGGTATTGTTATGAAGTAGGGGGTAATTGAAGAAGGGTTAAGTGAAGGGCAATTTGGATATCTATCCAGTGGTATTATGAAACTGAGAGGTGCATCTGTTATAAAACAAAGATAGAAATCTTTGGATCAAACAAATATGCCATCGTTGATAATTAAAACAAATGGGCAAAAAAGAAAAACGACCCATGACCTCTGGTCTGCAGTATAGAAAAACCTATTGCTAAGGGTACAAGGGTTAGTGCTTCCCCAAAAATCAGTAAAAATATTCTGTTTTATATCATGATTGCAGTGATTTGAGCCATGCAAAAATTATTTTCCATTGCAAACAAACCTGTGTGATGTCATGATATAAAACAAATATTGAATGCCTATGCACGTGCAATAGTACAAAATATATAAATCGGTCATTTTTTCTTTTTTGCCCATATCCCTCCTGAACATGTTGTTACAATTTGACCTCATGATATATTTTGTACTATTGCACTCTCAGGCATTCAATATTTGTATACTTTTCTACAAAATTGGTAAAGTATGGTTTTTGATGTCCCTCCTGAACATGTTGTTACAATTTGTCTAACTTTAAGTCTCATTTTGGATGGTCAGGATTAGACACAGTGAGCCAAATATATTCTTAAGAACAAGTGTTTAATCTACCCGACCAACATTTATAGGATGCAATATTGTAATTCCATTTGAAATCATACAGGGTGGGCCTGACGCAATATTATTTAGGATATTGCAACCAATACCCAACAGCAACTTATCAAAAAGCATCATCTCTAGTCCATCTGTGTCCAAAACTATAGGGGGATGCACAATGTTCCAGTCCAGCGAATAGATTATAACAGAGTTTCAATATTCAGATGTGTCTTTCCATGCACTGTCGTTGTGATCTTGCCTGATATAGCATCAATCTACTCAATGGGTATAAGGAGAATTCCATCTCCCTCATAAAATATGGGAAAGTAAAAAACATTTAGTTCAAAATATGACAAAATGTTTAACATATGTCTCACGACTTACTTGGCCTGCATCCGGCAATCACCAAAATTCAATGCCTACTGATGGAATTGAGTTCAAGAAAGAAAGGAAACTTGGAGATAAAACAAATAGAAGAAAAAGACGGAAGCAAAGAAGCAAAGAAAATTATCAAAATTGTAGGTAAAAATTAAAGAAGAGTCTAGGAAGGAAATATGGAGATACAAAGGAAAAACAAAGAATGTGAAAAAGGTTCAAAAGAGGAAAGAGAGAAAGGAAGGGATGAAAGAGAAAAGTGAAAAAATCATATGACTGAGAAAGAAAAGTTTCATCTTGTTTCAGTGGATAGGATTTGTTGGCTATATGTTCTTTCTCAGTTCTCTCACAACTAGGTCCAAATCCACACTATTCCACATTCGGAACCATCTTTTATGTAGATATTGGCTCTTATTCAATTCCAACATGCACCAATTTGTGAGGCTACCCGTACCACATGTCAAGATCATATACTATATGGCATTGAATTTCACCCTCATATGTGTCAGGATTTAATTTGCTCTAACGATACCCATCTCAGGTTATCGCACAATATGTAATTATTACCATGTCTAAGGTAGCCGAATTCCTAGGTGTTACCGAGATCAAAAAGGCGATAAAATCCCGTATGGTTGGTAACCTCACGTTCATTGCCCTTATTGATGCCAATTAACTAGTTGTTATCAAACCACATTTCTGTTCTCATTTTCCTCAGTCTCAATTTCACTTTTTTCCTTGTATTTCAAAGGTTCTGTTAACAAGGCACCCTGTAGTTTATGTGGTGTGCGTTACCGATGGCATAAGAAGGTTGGAATGCCAAAATTGTGCCGTAAACGTACTAAATTTTGCAAGGACTTTATTTTGTAAGTTTCAACCGGCATACATTTTTACAAGAATTCAATTTCACAATTATAAAAGATTATATATAATTTTAGACAGTTGGAGAAATTTAATTTTTACAAGCTGCTTAATTCGCAAAAAATTGCATCTCAAGAAAATAAAACATTCATAAAATTAAGAATATTTAAAAATGCTGAAAATTAGTTTGCATTGTGATTGCATATCGTCATTGCCAGGGGCGTTAGCGGACACCTGTGTCAGGGGCTACACAAATGGCGCGGGGTTAACACCCCCATTCTGAATCATCAGATTTTTCTTACAATAATTTTTGATACACAGATTGTCCTTAGTGGGTTTTAGTGGCCGTAGGTTATATAAAGCTGTCATAACAGTGAAATAAAGTGAAGGTGATTTGGTGTGCGTTGCTGGAAGGGACGG
>JXSR01S074281.1:8794-20577 GCA_000969725.1 Ophiothrix spiculata | reverse complement strand
TTATCTGTCTAATATAAGCATTCGAAAAATATACATAAAAACTGAGCATTTCTTTAAGGCAAACATTGCTATTTTTAGGTAAAAATATACAATATTCAATATTGTTTATGGTTCATTTTCACTTCACGATCTCAAGTCGACTTAGCGATTCTTCCTGACGTACTTCGTAAGGCACCCACAACAGAAGCATATTGTTCAAGTCCCCACAAATGCAATAGAACCTAGTTATCTTCACGATCAAAAAATATAGCTGATTCGCATTTATCTTAGCAGGCGGAGGTAATGTAGCCTTAACTCTTTATTCGATCAGATACCTATTGTCGCGCGATTCACAGAAACCAATCTTTTATCTGTAATTAGATACGGTATGAATATTATGCTTTAAACGTTTTATTAGCTGATGATAAGATCATGAACTTGAGAGACAGCCAATAAGATTATAAAGTGTTTTGTAGATTTTTCTGCTACAATTTTATGTATGATTCAAAAAGTTATTTTAGCCTGTTCAAGTTTGTCGTATGACAAAAGATTTAGTTTACAAATAGTTTACAAATTATAATTGACAAAAGGAGTATCGAGTTAATCTAACCGCACAAAAGAGGTCTGTCAATCAAAGTATGGGAAAGGGTATTGTCTTCTTCTACAAGTCTCCTTAGTTTTAAAAGTTATTAACATTTAAAAATGTGCAGTTAAATTTCAGATCTCGATTGTCTAAAATGAATGAAGTATTTAACCACAGACTTGCGTTCTCCAAAATTAATTAAAATGGCGATACAAAAACTTATTTTTGGGATGGCCTGCAAAGGTTTGAATTAATTTATTGAAGCAATTAAACTGAACCGATGTCTAATTATTTAGCAGCATTTTGCGGTATATCACCTCATGGGTGGGTTGCCGGTACTTCGCCTGCAGCCGTCTACATCATCAAATTTTTGTAATTTTATCAAACATCTTTGGTATGCTCATGCGGTATATTATAGCCTCGTGCAGCCATACATATCCTTGTTTTCGCAGAAGTATGTATAAATTAAGTTATTTTTGTATTACAATATACCTGTGTTTCCAACTCGTGCCACCAGTCATCTTAGCGTGATATTGCTTTCACAACTTTTCCAGTGCAAGCTGCACCTTTGAGTACTGACTGAATTCAATATCATGAAAGTGCAAATCCTGTTGTGGTATTAATGTTTTTTGAAAGTTATGCAACTTTTATTGAATATATCTTAATTTTTGGTATCATGAAATGATTGTTTTTTAATGGTTCAAGCACTGTGTGTCTCAATAAGGTTAGACTCCGGCAATGGCTTAATTTATTTCTAATATTATTAACCTGCAATGTGAAACTCTGTGTTGTGATAAAGTCTAAAAGAAGTTTGTGACTAAAAAATACAGGCTTTGCTATTGATGGAGTTTACTTCCACACCAAAGATTTTGATGTTCTCTTGTTCTTTTCATTTTATGAATTACATTGAACTTGTTAGAATTCCATATCTAATCTTTAAGTAAGATAAACATTCAAACTAAAACATTGGGGCATTATTTACCACATTTTCTGCTTAATTCTTGAGAAAAGGGGCAAAACAGCCGTTGAGGCCCATCTACTAAACATGCAAAAGTTCAAAGGTCGATAGCACGTCCTAAATATTTTTGTCTAAAGTGACAATATTTTGTGTGTGGTAATTGTTACCCCTAATGCACAAAATGGGAGGGTTGCCCGATAAAATTTCATATTTTTTTTTCAAAATCAGCTTAGTACACGTCTGTTATTGATATGTAGATAATATAAAAATGTTATGCAAATTGATCAATATCATCTGTGAAGGTCGTTACAATGTCTTTTCAGTGTTCCGTGTTTATACTTTATAGTCAGGAGTCATTTTTGTTCAAATCATTACATTACATATTATTTAGACTGTCTTTCCTAATATGTAAAGATTTATTGATGATTATTTTCGAATGAAGAATGTCCGTGTCTGCCTTTTTTAATTATATTATTATACTTTTTTATTAATAAAAATCCTTTTATATAAATTCTTTTCTAATGTGGTTAGTTACGATTTGTAAATGATTATTTTCGAAACAAAAATGTTCGTATCAGCGTTTTTTTAAAGAGGTTGTTAAAATCCACCTTATTTTTTGTACCCTTAGTGAACTTGGTTTGGTACCAATGGTTTTGTATGGTTCTGCAAAACATGTTCCACAAGCCTTAGGAGTGGGACAAATTTCACAAGACTAAGATATAAAGTTTATGGTAATGAATCACTAGCAGATCAATATCTCTATCCGCTACACTGTATTCGCATAAAGAATGGAAACATGGTTTTGAATACTTTACTTTCAATTAGACAGCATGTGTATGCAAGACTGACCATCGGAAGGCCTGTGTTGGGGCTATGAATACCTGGCAATAGTAAATGATGAACGGTGGGTTGACTTAATTTATTTGTGTAAAAAAGTTGTAAAAAAAAATCAGCAACCCAATTATATGACGTTTGATATGACGTTGGTCTGATACTTATAAGTCATGCACGGCGCCTTAGCCCGCTAGGCCACACTTCTCGATGTGTGCACATGTGAATTTAACGTTACTTAGATACTCCGTGTCGGTCTGTTTGATTTGGGTAGTTGCGCTTGCGACATCTTTGGATCGGTGTATTGTGCATAGTAATTGCCTATCGCGCTGTGCAGTATGTTTTGCGACGCTGGCAATAGATATTATTATTGAGGACTTCATTAGATGTAGCTATTGTTTTGTACATGTAATGTAATTCCGAATTTCGTCATTTTGGAGAATCAACTCAATTGATTTTTATGCAGTTGGTATCAAATTAACCCTTGATTAGTATAGTAACTCGTCTTGGTCATAAGGTTGTACTAATGATAAAATAATTCAAAAAAACTTACATAGAACGACTATGACTATGCAGTTACGATATTCATCTGCAAAAACCTTTTTAGCATTGAAAATCATGTGAAATAGATGCAAATTTAATCAGTTGTTACTCGGAAATAAAACTAGTCACAAATTAAGATGAGGCATTCCGTGAAAGAACAGATAGTCAAGTGATAATATAATTTATCCAACTTAAAACGGTTTGCTATCGGTTAATTCTGTAAAACAAGCGATTCCCTTGTGCTTTCTACCACATGAAATTTCACGGTAAAAGATAGGAATCAGAAGTGGGCGGAGCTTACAGTCAACTTCTTGAATCGATATCGTGACGTCAAAATGGAAACATTTCTATAGCTGTGGCTGCTTTCAAGAGACTTTCGTCACACGTGGTGATTCCTTATAGTACAAAGGAGAACATTTAGCGGTGAGCACCGGGATAATGTCGCGATATCAGGTGTTTCTAAGGCTTGTGGTTCACTTAAACCGGTCAAAACGTGACGTAATTATAACGTCATATAGTGCTTTTGAATCAGAATTCAAATTGAGCTACGAAAGTTTAAATATCGAATTTGTGTCAAATTTTTGCTTGTAAATAAAGAACATAATAATTCACCTGTGGCATTATAGGTGATCATATTACTCTTTATTATAACACAAACCCAGTGTAAACTGCGGTGGAGGGGGTTGGTAGTCAAATATAAAATAGATACTGATGTAACGATCACGCAGGATCCGAGTACTGGGGCATTCGGTGAGAGCACATGCACAGTTTCAAAAAAAAAATGGGTGGGGGTGGTCATTGGGTGAAAGCAAGACTGTTGGCATTCAGGAGCTAGAAAATATATGTGGACTATAATTGGTCATAAATATGAGAGTTCATTGGATGAAAACATGATTTTTGGAATTCGGTGAGCGAAATTTGGCATTTGGTACCATAAAAACCTTAGAAAACTTTGCTGCATAGACGTCACCACTATATTTCATTTGTCGGTCGCCGAAAGTTGTTGTCGTTAAATTTGTAGGGGTACCAATTGCGTTGGTATCAGATATTGTTTATTTTATTAGAAAAAATAGATTAAAAAGGTATTTTTTGATAGATTTATGTAGTTGTATAGCTGAAATTTATTAAGAGGATTTTAAAGGCCCACAAAAAGGCAACAAAACCTTCAGTAGGCCCTTTTTGGAAGTGCAATTTGAATTATCCTTTAATAATAATTAAGAATATTATAGCCTACCTTGTTTCAAAGTTTTATTTATTATTACTTGATGTATTAAATAATCATTAATTCAATTAGGGTCAATATCTAGAAAGTTTAGTTTTTCGTTTTAATCACAATAAGTAAACGCATAAATCCTCAAAAACAGTCGTAAATTCACTTTTGTCTTTGCCAGGCAATTTAGACCTAATGGGATAAATAAACTCAAGGTGTTAAGCGCACATTAGCAATAATTGTGACCGTCCATCCCAAACAGGCCGTTAATGCAGCCTCTTACCAGTTTATAAATACATATTTGCAAAGACCATATTTTAAGGATTAAAATGACATCTGAATGAACTGCACTTGATTTCCAGAAGTCAAGTTATGGTCCGTCAAATGTTGTCAGAGAAAATGTATAACTGAGATAAACGCGATCAAAGATAAGATCAGTTAGCCCTATATTTTTCTGTCGTTAGAAAACACAGATATGTTTCATATTTTGATCATTTTCTTGAAATGAAACTTTGCTGGTGTTTTGAAGTAAGCAGAAGGATTGTAAGTTTATGTCCAAAAATCAATCTCGACAAAATACGCCCTTGACATGTATTTTCACCGACCTCTAGCTCAAAATGAAGTTTGCTGCATTTACGGCTCGTTTGAAATGGACAGTCACGTTTGTATACTATAAAAACTCTGTCCCAAGGGCACCGTCGATTAACGTAACTAATCGCGGAAACTGACCCGGGAAATTTAGTAATGAAAGCGTGTTGCATTTGTCCCATCTTTAGCATATTTGGGTATAAATCTGACATGAGTACAATATTTTTCAATTGTGGTTTCCTATCAATCGATAACATACTAAATTAAAGTTGCACCTTGTTGGGCTGCCGCGCAGAAAATGCCGCTGGCAATACTCAGTCGTCCAACTATCTTGGTTGTATACATCGTATGTATTAGGAGCAGAAATGTGCACATCACAAACGAGAAGTATATGATATTATACCTCTTTTTTCAAAATGATATAAGAAAAATGTGATAAAAAATATTTTTCATTATTTCCGCTGTGGTTTGAGATTTGGAATCAGCATGAAGGGCATGAAAAACACATGAAACTGATCAATTTTATACTTTAAATCCTTAAAACTCCATGTTGTATTTTCGTTCAAATCTCAAACTTTTCCAGCAAAACGGTTCTTTTAAACACTGCTTTAAATGTGACGTCATATATATATATGGTTAACGGAGAAAGATGAGAAATGTTTTTCGTGACAATTATGAATTTTGATAATACATTAGGCGAACTTTGATGCAATTTTCAGCGAAAATATCATTGCATAGAAACACGAAATAGCTCCGACATTCATTGTCTCTCGACCATTTAATGTCATTGTAAATTTTGAAAAACATTCGTATTTCCACTATTTCTATATGTAGTTCAACCTATCAAAATGTCAGCGAAATCGAATAATGGAAAGTGGTTGAAGTGTGGCCATATATGACAAAGTAGCGTTAACCATTTTGAGGTAGTCTGTTAACGCCATTTTGAACTTGATCGTGGACGTTAAATCACCAGTAAAGATTTATATATAAACTAGAGACTCTATTCCTTATGTACACCAACAATTTTGATGATCGGACATGTGTAAGTTGGCTAAAACTTACAGTAAACATGGCGTTCCGTTTCAAAAAGGACTGTAGCCTCAAAGTAGTGCCAACAGTTGAATATGTATTATACAATTGAATTCCTGACAAAGGCATAATTTTAGATACAAAATTGTCTCTTCGATTTATCTAGTTTTCATTACTTGTTTTATCTAACCATTTAATGAATGCTTGTATTGACGATTGGACTGATTATAATGAACAAAGACACCAAAACGGAAAATAATACTTTGATCAGATAACTGTTGAAGGACGATTCTCGGAAACCTACATCTACAATTAGATATAAATTCACTGCTTTAAATATTTTAGAGACTATATAATAGGATTGTGATGAGTCTTGACAAAATGAATTAATTTCATTTTTAGAATTACCCGCTATCTATTCTATATAATTATTTTATTTTCAGCACTATGATTTATTTGCAAAGTTACCATGCATAGTTGAATCATTATCATTTTTTATAAGAGATATGTTTGTGAATGTAAATGGTAAACATTTCAGAAATTAGATAAGAACATTATAAATATAAATATAAATATAAATATAAATAAATGTGATGAGAAAAATGCAACTATCGATGTCAATAATGACATTTCCAATTGAACGTGATCTCCGATTTACAAGAAAAAAATAAGAACCACCATTGTAAAGTGAATAAACTGAGTTAGAAAAATAAAATAAATACACAAACATTTTATGAAGCAAGTTTCTTGGTGGTGGACTTGAACCCACTTTGTAGTAACAAATTGTTGGTAAAATTTATAATAGAAACACAATTTGAAAGTACCATTAACGGCATGTGTAGTTAAAAGATTGTGAATATAATGTCAACTTAGCAAAGCATTAACATTTACCCTCCTGTGTACTACAAAGTACATTAGTACAGGCATAAATCAGGAATTAGATTAAGTCCGAATACGTCATAGACGATGGATATGAAGTGGCACGGAATTGCTACCGAGGCAGGCCACACTCGGTAGCTTACCATAGCTGAACATTGGGTCGGGATGGTGAGGATCAGGGGTTCGAATCCCGGGGGGAACCGAGGGATCCATAAATTAAAGGCAACTCATTAGACATTCAGTTTGGATAACTCCTACACGGTCGCTCTATTGCACATCAAAACTTGGTCCATTGATTAAACTGATCTGAGTATGCGCATTTTGATTTTAGTCACCGATGATGTTACCTCATTATCCAGGTCAGATATGGTTCATGAAATGAACTATACTTTTATGTGGTGATCATTTCGATCATGGTTCAAAACTAGAAAACCACATTACATGTTCCTTGCCTTAAACTTTTGTACTAGTAATTTTGACATTTAACTGGTAATAAATCATCCAATATTTAGCCCACCCACTACTCTGTGGTCTACTTTGAGGGTTGTGAAGGACACAATGATACCTTCAAGGCATATTCCTGTCCTGCAAGGGATGAAAATTGGTAACTTGGTGGGTTGTGGAATATATATTGGATGATTTATTACCGGTGAAATGTCAAAATCAATGGTACAAAAGTTCAAGGCAAATAACGTGTAATGAGTTGTTAGGGAGATAATCGGATTACACGTAACACTTCGAGACTAATTTAATATTAAGCACCAGTCATGCGGAAACAAATACCCACTTTAACTTTTAAGGTTTGAGACTTTAGTGTTCAATTAATTTGCCATGGGATACTAAAATCTACATTTAACCTGTTCAAGTTTGTCGTAAAAAGGACAAGGGATTTAGTTTACATTTTGTAAACTAAATCGTAAATGACAAAAGAAGTATCGATTTGATTTTACAACACAAAAGAGGCCTGTCAATCAAAGTATAGGATAGGCTATTGGTTTCGACAAAACAAAAACGTCCAGGGTTTTTAGTTGTGCTTTTTTATCGTGTAAACACAAACAGATTGTTAAGGATTGCAATTTCTCAAGTGGGGATTATCTATACTTATTGACTACAGTGAATAGAATAAGTAATGGTTAACAAAATAGTTTACTACGGATTACAAAATGCATAGTTTTGCACGGACAGAACATTTGAACTGGCTAATTGTATATAGTACGAGATCAGTCATACTGAGTAAAAAAGATAAAATGGGGCTGTACGGTATAAACGATTTAAAGGGGAGCCTACCTAGTTATTTCTTAAAGAACAACTTTTATCTAATTATCACAAATCCATGAAATCGTAAAATATGTAAATGAAGCTAGCCAATGTTCTGTCAAATGTCCGAGCTAAGCGGCAATTATATTTGTTTTATTTCAGTGTTAAAATTATGAGAAATTAATACTTAGTTCACGAGGCGAAACTTGCGCAAATATTTATTCTTTCCTTCACGGGAGCCAAGACATGGGAAAAAAAGCCTGGACCAGGACTTGATCTGGGATCTCCCGCTTGCCAGACGGACGCTCTATCATTGAGCTAACAAGACCCGATATTAACCTATCTGTATATAGATTCTTGCTCTAAGAAGAATCATCGAATAATTGAGAATCTCGAAGAGAAGAGCATCCATAGTCTTTGTAGACTTCTCAAAGGCTGATAGTGTAAGGCAATGGTGCATATCTTACTCAACTTTGGTATCCCTGAGGAGATTGTGAGTGCCATTGCAATAATATATGACAACCCAACAAGTTTTGTGTAGAGCATGGATGGTCTCTTGCTCCCTTCCTTTTTTTCATTGTGGTCGACTATGTATTGCGCCAGTCAGCTGACACCATGAGTGACATGGGCCTCACAATTGGCAGAAGATCTGGACGTCAAAGTCAAAAGTATTTGACGGACCTAGACTATGCAGACGATGTTGCCCTGACCGCAGAACCTATCATCTGCTCAAGATCTACTGGTTGCATTCGAAGATCTCAATACAAAGAAGACCGAACTAGAACTGAATTGTCACCCAAGTGACAGAGACCCTGCCAATTTCCATTTTATGTGTGGAATAAATATGTCACCTTGTACTTGGAAATTAGAAAATGTGACCTTTCTTTTGACCTAAGGAAAGGTCGGACAATGGGGTCACCATTGACACGTTTGATCGTTGGTGTAAGACAAACAATTTGACACCTTAACTTTGGAAATTGGACAAAGTTGAGAATTTGACCTTTGACCCCCAGAAAAAGGTAGGGCGATGAGGTCACCATTGACACTTTTGATCGTTGGTCCAGGACGAACAATTTGACACCTTAAACGTTGAAATTGGACAAAGTTGAAAATTTGTCCTTTCCATTGACCTTTGTTTTGACCTTTGACCCCTAAGGAAGGGTCGGACGATGGGGTGACTGTGGACACTTTTGATTGTTGGTCTAAGACAAAGACAAACAATTTGACACCTTAACTTTGGAAATTAGACAAAGTTGAGAATTTGACCTTTCTTTTGACCTTTGACCCCCAGGGAAAGGTCGAGGTCATCATTGACACTTTTGATCGTTGGTCCAGGACGAACAATTCGGACAAAAATTGATCTTTCCATTGACCTTTCTTTTGACCTTTGACCCCTGAGGAAGTGTCGGACATTGGGGTCACTATAGACACTTTTGATCGTTGGTCCAGAACGAACAATTGAAAACGCTAGAATAAGAACATCCCAACTCCATGTGCTGCCTTCTGTTAAGTTATGTAAAATATAAATGCATGTAAATCTCGGGAATGCTTTCAAATCACTAGAAAGCATTTTCATGTCTTTATCCCGATCATAGTCTCACATTTGACCTTGTAGTTGACTTTGTTAGACATTGTTAGATAATTTTCCTAGCATATAGTTGCAGAGAGGAGCTCATGGAGTTGGGATGTTCTTATTATGACTGTTTAATATAGCAATTATGCACTATAACGATTATCTAACAATGTCTAAAAAAGTAAACTACAAGGTCAAATATGATACTATGATTAGGATATTGACATAGAAATGCTATTTTAGTGATGTGAAAGCATTTTCAGAAATTTGTATGCATTTATATTTTATAAATATGATTAACAGAAGGCAGCACATGGACTTGGGATGTTCTTATTCTAGCGTATTTAATTAGACATTTTAAACCGTGAAATCGGACAAAATTTGATCTTTCCATTGACCTTTCTTTTGACCTTTGACCCCTGAGGAAGTGTCGGACAATGGGGTCACTATAGACACTTATGATCGTTGGTCCAAGAAGAACAATTTGACACCTCAAATGTTGAAATCGAACAAAGTTGAAAATTTGACCTTTTTTATTTGACCCCTGTGACCCCATTTGACCTCACACATTTTTGTCACCCCATAAGTTTTATGGACAATGTCAAGACAATTCATGTCCCCAAGTTGCATGACAATAACTCGTAACATATTTGAGTTTAAACTTTTTTTCGTGAAAATCAAGTTTTTGACCCCGTGACCCCTACGTGACCTTTGAGGGGTCAGGGGTCAGGTGACATAAATGATAGGTGACCTTGGTCCCTTCACTAAAGTTTGGTGAAAATCGGTCATTGTATGCCAGAGATATGAGAGATCAAAGTGTTGCCAGAAGAAAGAAAGAAAGAACGAGACATGACAGTGTCACTGAAAGTGACACGAACCCTGCCGATTGGTTGCCTTTTTTTTAAATGTCAAGTGACTTTTTTGAGTTGAAAATGCAAGAATCTAAGTAACATGCATTCGATTACAATTACTCTGGCAGATAACTTTATAACAATTGGTCTGAGCTCTTTTCATGTTGTGAAGCATATAATAAAGTGATCGGTATTTTTAATATGAGTTTGCGAGTTAATTTGACCTTGTTTTGACCTTTGACGCTGAGGGAAACGTCGGGCAATGGGGTCACCATTGAAACTTTTGATCGCTGGTCCAAGGCGAAAAATTTGACACCTTTACCTTTGAATTCGAACAAAGTTTAAAATTTGACCTTTTTTTTACCTTTGACCCCCAGAGAAAGGTCGGGCGGCGGGGTCACTGTGAAAACTTTTGATCGTTGTTCCAAAACGAAAAAATTGACACCTAAACCTTTGAAATCCGACAAAGTTGACAATTTGACCTTTCCATTGACCTTTGACCCCCAAGGAAGGGTTGGACGACGGGATAAACATTGACACTTTTGATCGCTGGTCCAAGACAAACAATTTGACACATTAATCTTTGAAATCGGACAAAGTTAAAAATGTGACCTTTTTTGACATTTGACCCCCAGGGAAAGGTCGGGCGACGGGGTCACCATGGACACTTTTGATCGTTGTTCAAAGATGAACAATTCGACACCTTACCTTTGAAATCGGACAAAGTTGACAATTTGACCTTTCTATTGACCTTTGACCCACAAGGAAGGGTGGGACGACGGGGTCACCATTGAGACTTTTTATCGTTGGTCCAATTCGAACAATTTGACTCCTCAAACGTTGAAATCGGACAAAGTTGAAAATTTGACCATTTTCATTTGACCCCTGTGACCCCATTTGACCCCGCACATTGTTGACACCCCAAAACTTTTGTGGACAGTGTCAAAACAATTCATATCACCAAGTTACACGACAATACCTCGTAACGTATACGAGTTGAAACTTTTTTCGTGAAAATCAAATTTTTGACCCGTGACCCCTACGTGAACTTTGTGAGGTGACCTTGGTCCCTTCAACCAAGTTTGGTCCCAATCGGCCATTGAATGCCTGAGATATAAGACATCAAAGTGTTGCCAGAAAGAAGAAAGAAGAAAGAAGAAAGAAAGAAAGAAAGAAACTCGTGAAAAACAGAACCCTGCCGAAATCATCGGCAGGGTAAAGAAAGAAAGAAGAAAGAAAGAAACACTTGAGATACAGAATCCTGTCAAAGCCTTTGGCAGGGTAATGCCTGATCCTCAATGAAACATCTGATCCTCTTCATATCCGCTCAATGAAGTGAACTGTCATCAAGGAAGTAGACGACTTTAAATACCTTCGGTCATATGTACTTGATAGCAAAAAGGACTCCTTGACAAGAAAGGAACAAGCATGGATCGCCTGTAACAAGCTTGATGTCATATGGAAGTCTGATAATACCAGGGCAACCAAGATTGATTTCTTCA